>JAOSBM010144801.1:0-13708 GCA_027568955.1 Erythroxylum tenue | reverse complement strand
GAGTAAATGAGGTAAGCACTTCATCCATTGAACATCGTTTAGATGAACTAACATCTTTTGTGAGATAGATTGCAGTTGGACATGCATAAATGAAAGCATGCGGGATATGTTCAAACACAAGTCATCCAACTGATGAGTGCCCAGGTTTGCAAGAAGGGAGTATGGAGCACGTAAATGCTGCAGGAGGGAACTTCTCAAATCAATACAACCCATACTCGCAGACGTATAACCTAGGTTGAAGGGATCACCCCAACTTGAGTTATGGAGGGAATCAACAACAAAATCACTTCCAGAATCGGCACCACCAGGATTTCAACCAAGGCAACAAGGAGCACAAGGAGCTTCTTCTTCAAGTTCAGGTGTGTCTTTAGAAGAAATTGTTAACAAACTTGTTGCTACCAATTTGCAATTTCAACAGGATATGCAGCAGCAGTTTCAACAATTCAAAGCAAGCCAATAGAGCACGGATTACCAATCGGGTCAAATGGTGATAAGGCTTAATTACCTAGAATCACAAGAAGGAGGAAAATTACCATTACAACCCAAGTTGAACTCGCAGAATTTTAGTGCCATATCCCTGAGAGGCAGAAAGGAGATTGAAGGTTCCAAAAAGACCCTAACAAATATTGCTACCAAGGAAGAGATCGATAAGGAATTGGAAAAGGAAGAAAATTCATCATCAAGTACGAAGGTAAACGTCAAAAATCCCAATAGTACTAAAACTAACCCTCCAATTTTTCCGAGAAGATTAACGACGCTAAACAAGGAGGATAAGGATAAAGAGATATTGGAGACCTTTTGAAAGGTAGAAGTCAACATACCTTTGCTCGAAGCAACCAAGCAAGTGCCAAGGTATGCCAAATTCCTCAAGGAACTATGTACACAAAAGAGGAAATTGAGGGGTGATGAGAAAGTGATGATGGGTGAGAATGTGTCGGTAGTATTCAAAAAGAAGATGCCTCCAAAATGCCAGAATCCAGGTATGTTCACTATTCCTTGCAAAATTGGTAATACTATGATCAGTAGAGCAATGTTGGATTTGGGTGTGTCTATTAATGTGATGCCTCATTCGATTTATGCTTCTTTGAATTTGGTCCCTTTGAAAAAAACAAATGTAGTCATCCAATTGGCTGATCGCACTAATGCTAATCCTGATGGTGTGGTTGAGGATGTGTTGGTGCAGGTGAATGAGTTAGTGTTTCCTGCAGATTTTTATATTGTGGATATGTATGATGACACCTCATGCAATCCGATACCTATCTTGTTGAGGAGACCATTCCTTAATACGACTCAAACTAAGATAGATGTTCGTAAAGGCACCCTCACAACGGAATTCGATGGGGAAGTAATTCATTTCAACATTTTTGATGCCATGAAACATCCTCCTAATGATCATTGTGATTTTTCTGTTTATGTGATCGATCCTTTGGTGCAAGAAATGTTTACATTAAGTTACAGGGATCATTTGGAAATAGCTTTAACCAAGGATATGGAAGTAGAAGCCAACACAGATGTTGAGATGGGAGAGGAGCATGTGGAAACAACAGCTGCCTTGGACTCATTAGAAAGCTCTCCAAAAAGGTATGATTTGGCTTATATACAAATACTTGAAGCTCACCAGAAGTTGTTACCTTCTGATGCGCAGGCACTGGAATTGGAATTGAAGCCACTCCCTACACTTCTAAAGTATGCCTATTTGGGAGATAAACAGACTCTCCCAGTTATCATTTCGGCAGAGTTGACTTTAACTCAAGAGGAGAGGCTGGTTCGAATGCTAAGGGAGCATAAGAAGGCCATCGAGTGGACTATCACAGATGATATCCAAGGGATAAGCCCTTCCATTTGCATGCACTGCATTTTGTTGGAGGATGACAAAAAATCTACAAGGCAAGCTCAACGTAGGCTGAATCCTCTAATGATGGAAGTTGTGAAGAAGGAGGTATTGAAGCTTCTTGATGCTGGGGTTATTTATCTCATTTCTAACAGTAAATGGGTAAGTCCTGTCCAGGTGGTTCCAAAGAAGTCTAGAATCACTATTGTAAAAAACGAGGAAGGTGAGTTGATTCCCACCTGGGTGCAAACCGGGTGGCGAGTATGTATTGATTATCAAAAGCTAAATGCTGCTACCCGTAAAGATCATTTTCTCCTTCCTTTTATTGATTAGATGCTTGAGAGATTGACTGGTTATTACTATCATTGCTTTTTAGATGGCTTTTCAGGTTATCTTCAGATCCTAATCACACTGGACGATCAAGAGAAGACCACATTTAGATGCCCATTTAGTACGTTTGCCTACGAAGGATGTCATTTGGATTATGTAAAGCACCTGCCACGTTCCAAAGGTATATGGTAAGCATTTTTTCTGAATATGTTTAGAAGATTATTGAGGTATTCATGGACGATTTTAGTGTGTATGGATCTTCTTTTGATGAATGTATTGAGAATCTTGCCATTATCTTGGAATGATGCATATAAACAAACCTTGTGTTGAACTGAGAAAAATGTCATTTTATGGTGGATCAAGGTATAGTTTTAGGTCATGTGATATCTGCTGAGGTTATTGAAGTAAACAAGTCTAAAGTTGATATCATTTCTTCTTTACCTTACCCCTCTTATGTGAGGGAAGTGCATTCTTTTCTGGGGCATGTAGGTTTTTATCGAAGATTCATTAAGGACTTTTCGAAGATAGTCGCACCACTATGTAAGCTTCTTTAACAAGATGTCTCCTTTGAGTTCGACGAGAGGTGCAAATAAGCATTCCACAAATTTAAGAAGCTTTTGACATCCTCACCGGTGATTCAACCACCAGATTGGAACCTCCCATTTGAGATCATGTGTGATGCGAGTGACTATGCGATGGGGGCAGTTCTAGGAAAAAGAGTGGGAAAAGCCTTGCATGCCATTTACTATGCTTCAAAGACTTTAAATCCAGCTCAATTGCAATATTCCACTGCTAAAAAGAATTGTTATATGTGGTTTTTGCTTTGGAAAAATTTTGATCCTATTTGCTTGGTGCTAAAGTGATTGTTTATTCTGACCATGCAGCTTTACGATACTTTCTCACAAAGAAAGAAGCAAAACCGAGGCTGATCAAATGGATTCTCCTCCTGCAGGAATTCGACTTAGAGATTAGAGATAAGAAGGGGGCAGAAAACGTGGTGGCGGATCATCTCAGTCGTTTGATAAAGGAAGAAGATGTTATCCCTATACGAGAAAGCTTTCCGGATGAGCAATTGTTTTCTACCGATGCAACACCACCATGGTATGCAGACATTGTGAAATTTTTAGTAACTAAAGAATTACCTGTTGGTTTGTCAAAGGCTTAGAGGGATAAGCTACGGAGTGAAGCGACGTACTATGTTTGGGATGACCCCTATCTTTGGAGGCATTGTGCAGATCATGTTATCAGAAGGTGTGTACCGAAAAATGAATCGTCATCAATTTTAGCCTTTTTCCATTCGTACGCTTGCGGAGGACATTTTGGAGTAAAACAGACAGCTCAAAAAGTTCTGGAGAGCGGCCTCTACTGGCCAACATTGTTCAAAGGTGCATATACCTTTCACAAATCCTGTGATAGATGCCAACGATCAGGTAACCTGTTCCGCAAGGATCAAATGCCACAAACCCCTATACTTTTTTGTGATATTTTTTTTGTTTGGGGCATTGATTTTATGGGACCTTTCCCTCCATCTTTTGGCTTTACTTATATATTGCTTGCAATTGATTATGTTTCTAAATGGGTGGAAGCAAAAGCTACTAGGACTAACGATGCTAAGATTGTTGCAGATTTTGTTAAGGTTAACATTCTTTCTAGGTTCGGGATACCGAAAGCCATCATTAGCGATAGAGGAACCCACTTCTGCAACAAGGTTATGGAAGCAATGTTCAAAAAATATCACATCACGCATAAAGTTTCTACTACTTACCATCCCCAAACCAACGGGCAAGCTGAAGTCTCAAATCGAAAATTAAGTTAATCTTGGAGAAAACTGTGCAACCCAATAGGAAGGATTGGAGCGTAAGACTAGAAGATGCATTGTGGGCCTACCGGACGGCTTACAAAACACCAATTGGAATGTCGCCGTACAGGCTAGTGTTTGAGAAGCCATGTCATCTTCTAGTGGAATTACAACACAAGGCATATTGGCCTATCAAAAGATGCAACATGCATTTGGATGATGCGGGAGTGCATAGGAAGTTGCAGCTTCAGGAGTTGGAAGAGATGAGGAATGAATCATATCAAAATGCAATGATATATAAGGAGAGGACGAAAGCTTTTCATGATAAGATGATTTCGAGGAAAATTTTCTCATTGGGCCAGAAAGTGTTACTATATCATTCCAAAATCAAGCTCTTTCCTGGTAAGTTGAGTTCCCGTTGGGTTGGTGCATTTGTTATCACTCATGTCTTTCCTTTTGGTGCAGTGGAGATACGGAGCCTCAAAACTGACAAGGCATTCCAAGTGAATGGTCATCGCTTAAAGTCGTATTATGAGGGCTTCAAAATGGAGGATTTGGAGGTGTTGATGCTAGAGGATGTGACGGGTGTCACTTAAAACACGCAACCGGAGGTTGAGCCAATGACATTAAACAAAGGTGCTGCTTGGGAGGCAACCCAAGGGGAGTTAATTTCTGTCTTTTACATTTTCGCATACGTTATTTTTGTTAGCTACTCCATTTCTGGCATTTAATTTTACATTGAGGACAATGCAAATTTTAAGTATGGGGATGGGGTACATTAGTTTAAATGCATGCTTTTGAGCTTAATCGCAGCTTTTGTGATTTCTTAGGCAGTTTTCAAAATTAAACAAACAAAATCCAAATTTTTTTTCTTGTTTCTATTGCTTTTAAGATTATTTAGTCATAATTAGAGTGTGAATTGAATAGTAAAATCCATAGCAACTCTAGCATGTACTTTTGCTCTTGTGTTTTGTTAATATGCTTTATCTTTAGAAGAGTAGTGACTAATGGTAGACAAAGCCGGTGAGATTTTAAGCCTTATTTGACTGACACATCTATATCTGTCTCATTGCCTTTTGATAATGTGTGACCTTTTCGACATGTACGTCCTAATTTTGCATTGATTTTCTATTCGAGACTACATTTTTATCACATGCATTAACATGGATATGATTGGGCATTCTTTGTTTTTTATAAACTACATTGTCCAAATAACCTATCCTATTGACTTGATTTTTCCTTTGATAAACTCCTTTGAGCTTTAACCTTTCTTTTTTGTATAAACCACATTTTATGCTTTTAAACTTAACCAAATGTCCTACCCAACTCATAAAGTTAGTGGAATATTTGTGACTGTTGAGTTTGTGGATGTGCAAAATTCTAAGTGTAGGGGTGTACATATGAGAGGACTAGTTATAATGTTGGGATATTATTTTGACTTATCATCGAAATTCCCATTTTGATGTAGTTTGTTTTAATTTTTTTACAAAAAAAAAATAAAAAAATAAAAAAGAAAAGAAAAAAGAAAAAGAAAAAGAAAAAAAGGAAAAATTGTTTACAACAAATTTATGAAGGAAGAATTGCATATGTGTTGAAATGTTGTTTATGGTTTATGCAACTTCCTAGAGTTGTAATGTATGCGTTATTTGAGCATGTTGAATATGAGGTAGAGGTTGACTTGGAAGGCTTTCACTATTATGATTCCATTGGTATACAATTATATGAGGGATTCCTTCGGATTGGTATAGGCTTCATGTGGATTGTGTGTGAGAGCTGAATGTGGTTGTGAAATGTAAAGGTTGCATTCGTCATAACTGACGGTACCCAGTTTTTGATTGATTGTTACTTTTGTTTCACTAGCTTTTATGACTTTCATGCTACTTAACCCAAATGTATCTCCCCTTACCTTTGGGCACATTACAACCTTGAAAAGTCCTTTGATTCATGATTTTGCATGCAAACATTAGTGGTGGAGAAACGAAATGATATACAAAGTTGTGGATTGTCATGATCATGAATGGTGTTGAGTTTACCCTTTGATATATTTTAGTTAAACACAATTTTCGAGTCTACCATTAGATTGCTCAGTTTTTGAAGATATTGAATGTTGATAGATCATGAGTAAAAGCTTTGAATGTTGAGTTTTTTCTTGGGTTTTGAAAGTCATTCACCTTTACTTATGGTTATCTATTCTTAAGAAATGTGGAAAATGAGTTAAAGTTTTGATTTGTGATTTTGATTTTGACGATTAACCGAGGACGGTCAAAGACCAAGTGTGGGGGTATTTGATAGGATTGAATTATCTTATATTATCTTATATATTTACATGTGATTTCAATCCTATTTTAAAGATAAAATGCTCAATTTGTGTTGACTGCTAGGTTTTGATTTATTGATATATTTTTGAGACCAAAAAGGCAAAATTTTCTAAAGCAAAATTGGAGCACAATTATTTATTAAGTTAAAGGCACAAATTTTAAAAAAAGGAAGAAATGGTTTGTGTGCTGCGTTTCACGCAGCAACGCTGCGCACGCTGCGTGCGTTTAGCCAGCGTTACACATGCTGCATTTTACACAGCCCGAACGCACAACTTGTGCATTTTAAAAGGAGGAGCAGCCAAGGGTTTTATGGAGTTTTTGAAAATTGTCACATCATGGCTACAGAGAAGAGTGCCAACGCAAGAAGGTTTTGAGTGTGATGATTTTTTAATTGTCTTTTCATTGAACAGTGTAGGCAGGAGAATTTAGGCGGTGCAGAAGTAACATACAAGGCAAAGGGATTTAAAGGAGGTTCAAGTTTATTTGTCTTGTCAATTGCTACAGGGTCAGCGCAGCTAAAGAGGAAAATGTGGAGAGACATAAAATGACTATAGTGGTGGCACATGGAACCAAGAAGGGACAAGTACAGTAAAAAGCTAGAGGTCGGTGTGGAAACAGATGGTAAGGATGGAAGTATAAATCAATAGAGGCATTAAAAAATAGAGCAAGAGCAGCACAGTGAGGCCAGCAACCGAGCCAGAAAAATTTCCAACACCTTTATGTGTCTCATCGTGAACAACAATATGACCCACTCTTGGAGCATGAAAATGAAAATGGAGGGTTAGTTTCCCGACGCCGGTTCAACGAAAATATTGACGCCAAGTCACGGCTAAGCTATTTCTATCATTTTAAAGTTATAATTTCTTTTCGGATTGTTGTGTTGTTGGTATTGATTTTGATGGTTTTGGGATTAATGATCTTGATATATTATTTTAATCATTTTATTTTGAACCTATTGCTAAAATATTGATTGTAATCCGTAATCGTTACTTTTAATATTTGTGAGTGGCACCTAACGATCGTTAATCATTAGGAACAACATGACTTAGGTTAGATAACGCGAGTGTGTGAGGTTACTACTTTTATTGATCATTTTTTAATTCATAATGCGACTTCCAAATTGAATCTAAAGATCATATCCTAGGTTATTCGGTGGTTAGATTTAATTAATGATCTATTTTGATTAATTACAACCTAAGGGAAAATCAAGATTTGTAGAGCGTTCTATTAGTCTCAGATTAATAGTCCGAAAAGAATTATAAAGGCTTTAGAATGAAGGAATATGCTTGATTGTGCTTAGGCAGAGATTGACCCTAGAGCCGAACCTTACTTATACTCGACACTTTTCTCATTTTTGATTGTTTGACTTAATTCTTTTTCAATAGTTTAATTTTATTTTACATAAATTAAAATTATGTAATTACATAAATTAATTTCATTACAGAAATTAACCGAACATTTCCTGTGGATTCAATCCCGACTTACCACAACTACTAATTTTAGTGTGCAAAGTAAGGTAAATTTTGTAGTGCACTCGACATGCACTGTCATATTTTCCGTCTAGGCCTCGTTGTAGACGAGTTTGTATTATGTCATATTTGAGTGACGATTATTGGATTTTGTTTTACAAAAAAGAAAAGTGCCTAGAATAGAGAGAATCTGATTTGGAGCTTTCTAACTTAGTATTTTCTGTCTGACCCTCCTTGTATGCGAGTTTGTATTATGTCATATTTAGGAGATGATTATTAGATTTTTTTGTGTCAAAGAGAAAAGTGCCAAGAAGAGAGAGAAAGTTCATAACAAAATTTGCTCTAGTATCGATCGATGACCAAACGATCTCTGAACACGATGAAATTTTAGTATGTTATTCCTCAGTCTTGCCTCCAGACATCTAACGGTTAAAATCTCATTTGGAGTTCTCTAACCTAATATTTTCTGTTTAGTTCTCCATATATACGAGTTTGTATTATGTCATATTTGAGTGATGATTATTAGATTTTTTTGTGCCAAAGAGAAAAGTGCCAAGAAGAGAGAGAAAGTTTGTAACAAAAATTTTCTCTAGTCTCGATCGATGACCAAACGATCTCTAAACGTGATGAAATTTTAGTATGTTATTCCTCCGTCTTGCCTTTAGACATCTAATGGTTAAAATCTCATTTGGAGCTCTCTAACTTAATATTTTCTAATTAGCGTTCCTTATATACGAGTTTGTATTATGTCATATTTGAGTGATGATTATTAGATTTTGTTGTGTAAAAGAGAAAAGATCCTAGAATAGAGAGAAACTGCATGTCAAAATTTGCTATAGTCTCGATCCATAACAAAATGACCTCTGATCGGGATGAAATTTTAATATGATGTCCCTGTATCTTGCATTTGGACATGCAACGACGAGAATTTGATTTGAAGTTGTCTAACTTAGTATTTTTTGTCTAGCCCTCCATGTATTCAAGTTTGTATTATGTCACATGTTGGTGATGATTATTAGATTTTTAGTGCCAAAGAGAAAAGTGCATAGAAAAGAGAGAAAGTTTATATCAAAATTTGCTCTAGTCTCGATCAATATCCAAATGACCCCTGACCGGAATGAAATTTTAGTATGTTGTTCCTAAGTCTTGGCTCTTGACATCCAACGGTTAGAATCTCATTTGCAGCTCTCTAACTGAGTATTTTTTGTCTAGCCCTCCTTGCATACGAGTTTGTATTATATCATATTTGGGTGACGATTAAAAGATTTCTTTGTGCCAAAGAGAAAAGTGCCAGAACAGAGAGAAAGTGCATATCAAAATTTACTCTAGTCTCGATCGATGACTAAACGACCTCTGATCGGGATTAAATTTTAGTATGATGTTCCTAGGTCTTGCTTTTTGACATCCAACAGTTAGAATCTGATTTAAAGCTCTCTAACTTAGTATTTTCTTTCCAGCCCTCACTGTATACGAGTTTGTATTATGTCATATATTGGTGATGATTATTAGATTTTTTTGTGACAAAGGGAAAAGTGTCCAGAAGAGAAAGAAAGTTTACTCTAGTCTCGATTGATGACCAAACGACCCCTGATCCCAATGAAATTTTAGTATGTTATTTCTGAGTCTTGCCTCTTGACATCCAACGGTTAGATTCTGATTTGGAGCTCTTTAACTTAGTATTTTCTAGTTGGCCCTCCTTGCGTACGAGTTTCTATTATGTCATATTTGAGTGATGATTATTAGATTTTGTTATGCAAAAAAGAAAAGTTCCCAAAAAAGAGAAAAATTCCATATCAAAATTTGCTTTAGCCTCAATTGATGACCAAACGACCTCTGATCAGGATGAAATTTTAGTATGTTGTTCCTCAGTCTCGCCTCATGACATCCAATGGTTAGAATCTGATTTGATGCTCTGTAACATAGTATTTTTTGTCTAGAAATACTTGTATACGAGTTTGTATTATGTCATATCTAAGTGAAAATTATTAGCTTTTGTTGTGCAAAAGGGAAAAGTTCCTAGAAGATATAGAAATTGCTTATCAAAGTTTGCTCCAGCCTCAATAGATTACCAAACGACCTCTGATCGGGATGAAATTTTAGTATGTTGTTCCTGAGTCTTGCTTCTTGGCATCCAACTGTTAGAATCTGATTTGAAGCTCTATAACTTAGTATTTTCAGTCTAGTTCTCCTTGTATACGAGTTTATATTATATCATATTTTGGTGATGATTATTAGATTTGGTTGTGGCAAAGAACTTCCTTAGTAGTTGTGTTTATCTCTAGTTGATCTCTCAAGGGAGAGTGCCTAGAAGAGAGAGAAAGTGCATATCAAAATTTGCTCAAGCCTCGATTGATTACCAAATGATCTCTGATCAGGATGAAATTTTAGTATATTGTTCCTGAGTCTTGCCTCTTGACACCCAACGGTTAGAGTCTGATTTGGAGCTCTATAACTTAGTTTTTTTTCTGTCTAGCCTTACATGTATACGAGTTTATATTATGTCATATTTAAGTGATGATTATTATATTTTGTTGTGGAAAAAAGAAAAGTGCCTAGAAGAGAGAGAAAGCGCATGTCAAAATTTGCTCCAGCCTTAATCGATGACCAAACGACCAATGATTGGGATGAAATTTTAATATGTTGTTCATGAGAATTGCCGCCTGACATCCAACGGTTAGAATCTGATTTGAGGCTCTCTAACTTAGAATTTTCTTTCTAGCTCTCTTTGTGTACGAGTTTGTATTATTTCATATATTGGTGAATATTATTATATTTCTTTGTGCTAAAGAGACAAGTTCCCAGAAAAGAGAGAAAGTCAATATCAAATTTTGCTCTATCCTCGATCGATGACCAAACGACCTCTGATCGTCATGAAATTTTAGTATGTTGTTCCTGAGTCTTGCCTCTTGACACTCAACGGTTAGAATCTGATTTTGAGCTCTCTAACTTAATATTTTCTGTCTAGCCCTACGTATACACGCGTTTGTATTATGTTATATTTGAGTGATGATTATTAGAATTTTTCGTGCAAAAAAGAAAAGTGCCCATAAAGAGGGAAAGTGCATATGCAAATTTGCTTCAGCCTCATTCGATTACCAAACGACCTCTGATCGGGATGAAATTTTAGTATGTTGTTCCTGAGTCTTGCCTCTTCACATCCAATGGTTAGAATATGATTTGAAGCTGTCTAACTTAGAATTTTCTTTCTAGCTCTCTTTGTATACGAGATTGTATTATGTCATATATTGGTGATGATTATTATATTTTTTGTGTCAAGGAGAAAAGTGCCTAGAAAAGAGAGAAAGTCCATATAAAAGTTTTCTCTAGCCTTGATCGATGACCAAATGACCTCTGATCAAGATTGAATTTTAGTATGTTGTTCCTGAGTCTTGCCTTTTGACATCCAACGATTAGAATCTGATTTAGAGGGATCTAACTTAGTATTTTCTATCTAGCTCTCCTTATAGACAAGTTTGTATTATGTTATATTTGAGTGATGACTATTAGATTTTGTTTTACAAAAAAGAAAAGTGCCTTGAGTAGAGAGAAAGTGCATATCAAAATTTTCTCCAGCCTCAATCGATGACCAAACGACCTCTGATCGGGATGAAATTTTTGTATGTTGTTCCTCAGTCTTACCTCTTGACATCAAATGGTTAGAATATGATTTGGAGCTCTCTAACTTAGTATTTTCTATCTGGCCCTTCTTGTATACGAGTTTGTATTATGCCATATTTGTGTGATGATTATTATATTTTTTGTGCCAAAGGGAAAAGTGCATAGAAAGGAGAGAAAATTCATATCAAAATTTGCTCTAGTCTCGATCAATGACAAACTACCTCTGATCGGGATGAAATTTTAGTATGTTATTCCTAAGACTTGCTGGCTTGACATCCAACTATTAGAATCTGATTTGAAGCTCTATAACATAGTATTTTCTGTCTAGCCCTCCTTGTATATGAGTTTGTATTATGTCATATTTGAGTGATGATTATTAGATTTTTTGTGGCAAAGAGAAAAATGCCCAGAAGAGAAAGAAAGTTCAGATCAAACTTTGCTTTAGTCTCAATTGATGACCAAACCACCTCTGATCATAATGAAATTTTAGTATGTTGTTCCTGAGACTTGCCTCTAGACATCCAAGTGTTAGAATCTGATTTGAAGCTTTATAATGTAGTATTTTCTGTCTAGCCCTCCTTGTATACAAGTTTTTATTATGTCATATTTGAGTGATGATTATTTATTTTTTGTGCCAAAAAGAAAAGTGCCTAGAAGATAGAGAAAGTTCATATCAAAATTTTCTCTAGTCTCGATCGATGACCAAATGACCCCTGATTAGGATGAAATTATAGTATCATGGTCCTGAGTCTTGCACCTTCCCATCGAACGGTTAGAATCTGATTTAGAGCTCTCTAACCTAGTATTTTATGTCTAGCTCACCTTGTATTCGAGTTTGTATTATGTCATAATTGAGTGATGATTATTAGATTTTCTTGTCTAAAAGAGAAAAGTTCCTAGAAGAGAGAGAAAGTGTATATCAAAATTTGCTTTAGTCTCGATTAACGATCAACGACTTGTGATCAGGATGAAATTTTAATCTGTTGTTCCTAAGTCTTGCCTCTTGACATCCAACACTTAGAATCTGATTTAAAGCTCTCTAACTTAGTATTTTCTTTCTTTCCCTCTTTGCATATGAGTTTGTATTATGTTATATATTGGTGATAATTATTAGATTTTTTTGACAAAGAGAAAAGTGCCCAGAAGAGAGAGAAAGTTCATATTAAAATTTGCTTTAGTCTCGATCGATGACCAAACGATCTTTGATCCGGATGATATTTTAGTATGTTGTTCATGGGTCTTGCCTCTTGATAGCCAACGATTAGAGTTTTATTTGCAGCTCTCTAACTTAGTTTTTTCTGTCTAACCCTCCCTGTATTCGAGTTTGTATTATGTCATATTTGAGTGGTGATTGTTAGATTTTGTTGTGCAAACAAGAAAATTGCCAGAAGAGAGAGAAAATGCATATCAAAATTTGCTCTAGTCTCGATCGATAACCAAAGACCTCTGATTGGGATAAAATTTTAGTATGTTTTCCAAAGTCTTGCCTATTTACCAAACGACCTCTGATTGATATGAAATGTTAGTATATTGTTATTAAGACTTACGTCTTGACATCTAACGGTTAGAATTTGATATAGAGCTCTTTAACTTAGTATTTTCTGTCTAGCCCGCCTTATAAATGAGTTTGTATTACGTGATATTTGGGTGATAATTATTAGATTTTGTTGTGTAAATGGGAAAAGTGCCTTGAAGAGAGAGAAAGTGCGTATCAAAATTTGCTCTAGCCTGGATCGATGACGAAACGACCTCTGATAGGTATGAAATTTTAGTATGTTATTCCTAAGTCTTACCTCTTGTCGTCTAATGGATAGAATCTAATTTGAAGCTCTTTAGCTTAATAATTTCTAGCCCTCCTTATCTACGAGTTCGTATTATATCATATTTGGGTGATGATTATTAGATTTTATTGTAGTAAAGAACTTCCTTAATAATTGTGTTTAACTCTAGTTGATCTCGAGAGGGGGGGTGCCCAGAAGAGAGAGAAAGTGCATATCAAAATTTGCTCAAGCCTTAATCAGTTATCAAACGATCTCTGATCGAGATGAAATTTTAGTATGTTGTTCCCGAGTCTTCCCTTTTGACATCCAACGGTTAGAATCTGCTTTGAAGCTCTCTCACTTAGAATTTTCTATCTGGCCCTCCTTGTATATTAGTTTGTAATGCCATATTTAAGTGATGATCATTAGATTTTGTTGTCCAAAAAAGGAAAGTGCCCAGAAGATGTTGGATCGGAAAAAGAAAGCATGCTTTATTTGGAGAAACGATAGATTTCAAAACTTTTAAGAAATCATTTTGCAGCGGAAGCAACATATCCAAATCATCATGCCAATCCATACATGAT
>JAOSBM010144740.1:0-13724 GCA_027568955.1 Erythroxylum tenue | reverse complement strand
GACAACCCAAAGAAACATATTCATAAAATTGATCTTAGAAAACTTAAACCCATGTATTTCTTAAGCTATCTAAACCATAGCACTTCCTTCTAGAAAAATGTTCCTCATTGTCTTAATTTTCTAATGACATCAAAATCATTCAATTAGGTTCGGAAATTTGAAAGTTATACACCAACCATTTCGAACTGTTCTTATACTAAAATATTTTCCTACGCTTTACTTCCATTCAAAAATTGATATTCTTAGAGACTGAATTAGAACTCGATTTCATTGGACAATTTGTAGCCCTAACTCTCTAATTTAACCAAAATCAAGAATCATCTCATTCGGATAACTAGAGCAACCATTATGGCTAAAATACCGAAGCATACTTAGTGCGCATGTTCAACTACATTTTTCAGCTTTTAAATTCCAACATTCCACATACAACTCATCTTGTACCTAAACCATCTTTTCTACTTCATTTTAAATTCAAGAATTCTCCTTTTCTATATAGATGAAGAATCACCAACAATTTCTCAGTTAACAGTTCTAGCTTCCAAGAAAAGTTCGGGTTCCAACAATTCCCCCTTAAAGAATTTCGTCCTCGAAATTCATACCTTATTGATCTAGGGGCAGGGGTTTGCTTCCTCTTGTACTCCTTTGTTTTTCCATTTTACTCCATCACTCAAATGCTTTCTTTCAAATGACCTTGGTTAACGGATTCAATCAATCCCTCCATGACTTGTTCAGATATCACACCATCCTATCTATTTCTTCCATATACTTCAGACAAATCACAAACTTTTTTCCCCTTCCTGTGTCCATAACACCCATATTATATCCTACCAATCTTCTTAACATACTCACATTTATCACATTTCAAATGTGAGACATCTTTCATCAGTAGCAACACTCATAGCTATTTCATATAGACCTATTCGTGTCGGGCTTGAGCACACACTTGTTCGAGCTTGAGCACACCTTGGCATAGTGGTACTCATAAACATGTACTCATGTGAGTATAAACATGTAGCTCTGAGAGTATCACAGAGGTAATTTATCTTATGCTTGATGATTCACATCAGGGTAGTGCTAAGTGACTGTGTGCTAACACACTTAACTCTCATCCCTAATCTTACTAAATTTCATGCCCTTGACGTTGATCCTTCTAATTCATTCATCCTTCTTAATTCACTTAATTCTTATCATTCATCCACTTCACCTATCCATAACTTCTCTAATTCTAGCCTTTAACGACTTGTAGGCCTTACTCATTATAATACAAAAGTGATGACTCCTTCTATCATCTAACTCCTCACACAGTATTTAACTGAACTCACTAAGACTATGATTGTCGTGCTTAAGGTCGAATAGAACTATACTAGGATATCATGTTCCTATGAACTTCAAACGATATGCCTTAAGCATATTCTTAACAGCTAAAACCATCAATTCAAACAGTCACTCACTTGCTTGACATTTTTTGTCACTAAAAGATCTTTCGGTGTGTTCCTACTAGGATGTATAACTTATTCTACCAATTGTACTTTGCTAGCAATCTCTTTACTTAATCATCTTTATTGATTTTGCATACTTGGTATTTTAATCACCATGTATCATTCTTCCTATTCGAACTCAAAATTTAGATCAGTTGCAATCTCTCAATAAGATTCACAATCTCTTAATCCTCAATTTGGGATATACCAAGCCCCCACATGCTATGCTTCTTTTTGTCCTAGTTCTGGTAACCTTAACATCGAATTTAAGCTTAATGTATCTAATATAACACTTAGCCTTACTTGGAATCTCTCACTTGTGCAATCATATTCTTTCGGCATTTATAATAATCTTCTCAATCTCATACTCAATGCTCTCAATTCAATGGTTATCTCAAACTTTTACGATCTGTACTTGCGTATATACAGCCAAGATGTTCCTTTACATATATTGTCTCCAAACTTCAAAATAGTCATTAGTGTAGCAGCTCTAAATCATGTTCCAAATCATCAACTCATAGGGCTTCAGTTGTCTCCATACATATGAAATCACTTCGTTATGCTACATTGGATTTTAGCGAAATCTCTTATACAACATTAGTGCATACTATAGAATCTCTAAATCCATATGATATAATTTACATCAATATAATTCTTCAAAATTTTCATCACTTTCATTACTCATACGCTTTGTGTTCAACTATTCTTCTCAATTCTTCGAATATCTTTACATCATCAAATTTTTGGATCACTTCAATCTCAAGTACCATAATGTGGTTGGGGCATTTGTTAATTCAAATAGTTATTATCAAACTCCATGTGCCCCCTGATTAGTCCTCATACTTCCTTAAATAATCGATTCCTCAATAAGGTACATTGTCTCACTTTCTTTCCAATTTCCTAATTAACTTCCTATCTCGAAGGATTTTCTCCATTCCTTGAATTTCCTCTGACCTCACTTGGACTTATTCTCATGTTTGCTCATTCATACAAACTTCTCCACACATTGCAATGTATTTGCAGATTTAACTTCTTGTGATTGTACTACATTGATCAAGGCAGATTTGTATATCTTGAACATACTTACATAGAATATAACGTGAACCTATATACTCCTCATATTAGCAATCAATGTCTCCTCAATTTCAGAAATCCACTCACATGGTTGGAGCCTTTACATCAAACAAAATATATACCTTTTTCAACAACATATTCTACCTCTCTTACTTGAGTCTTTGCTAGGGATATGACTCCTATACTCACTTTCGAATCATTTCATATTCCATTCTGATCAGTTCTTTCATCGATCACTCTTAACATAAACTATCTGATCTACTTAATCTAACTCAGAAAAAAAATTCTTCTTCACAAGAGAGTTTCTTGCTACTATCATCTATACGGTTCATACAAATCTTTATCAATCACCTGCTATCATCATCACATACGTATATTCGAAATCAAATCCAAAATTATAGAGGTATAATCATCATGCAATTCTGATTTCAATTCCACTAACACATTCTTACGGTCAATCATAACTCTTGTCACCTTAATCAAACAACCACTTTGGTTCTAATTTCATCTTCTTAAAATCATAACAATTTCTGTTTTCACTACATTCCTCTTGTACACTTTAATCTTGTCATTTTTACATATATCCTTATCAGATTCGGGGATATACACCACAGTACCATATAATGCATCCCCCACTACAAATACATTGAATCATTATCTGTCATATTTAAACATATACTATTTCTCAATTCCATTTATCCAATGAAGGAGTATCATGTTGCCCATTAATTCGATCAGCTCAAACTCTTAACAATTGCTCTTGCGTGTGACTCATACACATGCGACTCAGACTAGGGATTAGTCACTGCTGCATGCTAATACATGTTCACAATGCATATACCTTGACATATAATTCGAAACACGCCCATGTAAGATCTCGATTCTTGCGCTCTAAAGCCAACTCTGTTGGATCCCGTTTTTGGAACCCAACTCTTGCGGACTCATACATCTATTGGACCCTGCTTGTTTCCAGAGTCCAACGCTTGTTCTGATACCACTCATGTTGGATCTCGCTTGAGTCTGAAATCCAACTCTTGCGAATACCATAATAATTGAGCGTGATTCCTTGTAATCTCTTTAACCATCATCGATTCATTTTTATTCTCATAACATCCCAAAACTTTCTTCACAATTTATTCAATGGCGTGCCCATACATATCAGTCACCATACTTGAACTCATTTCTGCTATTTTTGAACAAAATTTGGAAGTCTTCAAATCAGAATTTCAATTCAACTTCTTCAAAGAAATTATATCTCTAAGTCTCTAGTTTGTTTTGAAGTAAAAACCAACATAATCGAAGCTCTATAGATCAAGATATGTTTAAAAAGTCGAAGCCTGTTCATACCCTAATCATGCTCTCCCAACCGATCCCTCATTTTCTTTCCATCAAACTTTTTCAAAACAACTCCAAAAGTTACCAATTTTCATGCAAAGATAAATAAATGTCTTAGGAATCCATTGCTTCAAGAATCACTTTATTTCGAGGTCAGATCAGGGAGTTATGACCAAAAGAGTCCAACAGATGTATGAGTCCGCAAGAGTTGGGTTCCGGAAACGGGATCCAACACCAGTACTAAAGGAGTACATTATAAAAGTTGATCTAGAGTAGAATACTCTGAATTTTGATAGTTTCCGTATTTAAACTAGGCTTCTAAGCTTGCAAAAATATAGGTTGATTGCCAATTTGTCAAGGTCCTTCCTCAAAGATTTTTTAAGATTCAGAGTTTGAAGAGGAAGTGAATAAAATGAGATTTTCCTCTAAAAGGAACACATCTATCATTCCCTTATTTTTCTAGAATCAATGAGCCCAATTGTGAATAACTGAGAAGGGTGGCCTTTGGACAAAAAATAACCTGATGAGGCTGGATTGCAAGTAATGAGCCCTTTCCTCCAAAATTTCAAGCTCAAGGTATACAATAAGTTTGTCGTCAATCTCTTTGGGTGGTTTGAATGAAAGATTCAAAGAATGGATATCTCCCACCACTTACTTCCAACTTTTTCTAAAGTAAGGAGACGTGGAGGAAGTGGAATGATAGGTAGGTGGGGTGTGGGGAATCTAAGGGGATGAGGTGAAGGTGGAAATTCACCTTTATCATGGGTAGGTAGTGTCAGCATTGTAAGGGGCCAGACCTAATAAAGGAAAGAAATCGGCTTTGATAGTTGTGAAAGGCTGAAGAAGAAGTTTCTAAAATAGAAAGGGAAGTTGGCGGGAGAGGATGGTGGCAAGGTAAGACCAAAATACCCCTAAAGATTATAAAAGATGGAGGTAGAAGCAAGAGGCTAGAGGGCTAGGTAGAATGCAGTTGAAGAAGAAGAAGAGATGTTAGAGGAAGGAAAGCGAGTAAAAAGTTAAGAATCATACTCGAGTCTTGCATGGATAGAGCTTATCCCAACCCATTTTAAGACATGAATTTTTTGGTATTCCAAAACTTATGAATTTTTTTCATAAGTTATTCCATAAGTTTTTATTCACGTTTCCTCCATTCTAAGAAAACTTATTCATGGTAGAGCCATCTAACTAGCTTATAATGGAAACATGTTGATATAAACTATTCGATTTTTTCAGTCAAAAAATTATATGTGAATATGAAACATTTCTTTTACAAAGTAAGTATATTTTATAAATCAAATTCAAAAAACCAACTTAATTTATTAGAATGAAAATATTAAAATTGCTTAAAATCTTTCAACTCATTTATGTATTTTAATTTTATATTTATTTAAGATATATTATTGTTGACACTTATTTTTATCAAAATGTTTTCATTTAAATATTATTTTTCACTTAAATAATTGTTAATTTCTTAATTTAAAATTTTCCCTATTGAGAAACAAAGCATTATCGATGTACAATACTTCCAATAGGAATTTTTAATACAAATGAAATAAAAGTAAATATACAAAAGAAAAATGATATACATATGTAATTTAGTATAGTTCTGATAAGGATTAATCATGATAGAATTTAAAGTTTAGGAAATGGTTATAGAGAAACATTCCTCCATAATTACCACAAAAAAACATTCCTCCATTTCTCTAAATTGATTGAGCTCTCATGGCTTAATTAGGTTTCTTCTAATAGCTTTTAAATCTCATTCTTTGTTTATTTATTCTCCTTTTTTAGTTTCAAATCCTCACTCATTCTTTTTTCTCCTCTAGATTCTTTTTATTTCAAGTTATGCTTCATTCTCTTCATGTTTGATTCCTTCACTCTCATGTTGTCTTTCCTGTTTTATTCTTTGCTACTATCTCTCTTTCTTACATGATAGTGCCTACTTTCTCCTTATGCATCCTTTTCCTTTCAATTTTTTCCAAGGCCCTTGCTATTTGACTCTCCTAACCAGTCACAGGAACATTTGGGTTTTCTTACTTTAGTTTTATTCGCCTTTCAAACTTAAAATTTTTTGAATTTCCTAGTTCTGCATCAACTACTTCTTTCCTTCCTTCTCAGATAAGATCAAATACGTTTGTCCTTGGTTAGACTCAATTTCGATGCCTTCTCCCCTTAACTCGAACACTCCTCAGAACCAATCACCTCCAGTGCCCATAAATTAGAAATTTGTAATTGGAGAATTCTTTAACTCATCCCTTGAATTCATGCCTCCCTCCCTTAATTAGGACATTGAAATTGTTTTCCCTCCTCTAGATGTGCTTGATGAAGGAGCCAGCTTGTGGGAATCAACGATGATTAGGTTCTTCTTGGTAAAGAGACTTGCTTTACCAATGATCAAGTTGTGGGAAATAAAACAATGGAATAGCATAAGGCTCTTAGAGGTGCTTTTTAAACATGGCTATTAGTTTTTTCTCTTATATATCTCTAAGAAAAAAAATGAAGAAGTTATAGAAGATGAACTCAAGAACCTTAATAGTTTACTTATCTTCTTGCTAGTGTGGAAGATGGGAATTAAGGTTGAGGATTAGATGATGACAAGCTGTTCAATTTTCTATCTAGGTTACAATCATTGGCTTAAATGGAGTTACGGAGGCAAAATGTGAAGGACATTATTGGTGCAATTGCGGTTGTTGATGCCTTGGTGGATTTTTGAATGGTGAAGGAATCGAAGGCGAGCTCCTCAAATTCTTCCAAGGGCAAAGGTCACGCCCAACAGGAGAAGTGATGGGAGACCCAATACGAACTTGTCCTAGAGAACATTCAATAAGATGGAGCTATGCCCGGGAATGGCCAGAATCAAGCAAACACACGGAATCACAAGAAACAAAATTGAAAAGATAGAAACAGAACACAAAGAGAAAATGGGAGGTTAGAAGAATGTTGGTCGATGGAAAGAACCCTAAGAAAACTTGTCTCTTGGGACCCTAGAAAGAATGTTGGTCAATGGAAAGAACCCTAAGAGAACTTGTCTCTTAGAACTCTAACCTTGGGATGCCACAAAGGAAGCCCACTCCTTCGATAACTCATGTATTCTCAAAGAATACAAAGAAAGCAAGAAAGCTCTCAATCTTATTTCTAAATGAAAGATCCCCTTTCAAAGTACATAGAGGGTGCCTATTTATAGGAAAAAATTCCTAACTTAATGTCCTAAAGAAGAAACTAAATAAAAGGAAACAAATCAATCATTAAAAGGAAACAAAATAAACATAGAAAGGTGTTGACTAGATGACCTTATTTCAAGGAAAACAAAAAGGAAACTAATTAAAACATGATCTGAACATGTTGGACCTTATAGATCACATCCTTCTCCTTATTTTTAAGTGAATTCTCCCAATTAGACTCCATGTGGACCTTTGGACACTTTATGTTGGGCTTCAAGGATTAAGACAATGCCTTTTGGACCTTTATGAGATGAAATCTGACTCAACAATATGGGCTTTATCTCTTGAAGGTCTTGGATTAAACAATTCAATGCTTGCTTCATTGCTTTGGCCTTAGCTCTTGTCATTAGGCCTCCAACATCTTTTAATGGATCTTTAGGAGCATTAACTTTGAATGTTGGGCCTTTAATATGGGAATTTCATTCATCCCATTGCCTTGAACATTCAGACTTCAAATCTGATCTAATTTCAGCTCCTAAGCCTCCTTTTGCAAGCTCATATCCATACAAGTCACGTCCTAGGCTTCCTTGAGGTGAATCACACCGTGGATGCTTCTCTTCTTATCTTTCACATGCCAATGGTTCTCCATCAAGAAGACTGAGGGGCAAAAGAAGAAAGATTCCAAGAAGGGAGATTTCAAAGGCAAGGGTAAGCAGAATGGTGGCTCTAAGAATGGGGAGACGTCCTTAAAGAAGGGCAAGGTTGCTTATTACTTGTGTAGCATTCCACACTTTTCCAAAGAGAGCCTAAGAAAGGAGAAGTTGAATGCCCTAATTGTCGAAGAAGATGGTGAATCTTCAAAAAATGCAGCACTTAATCCAATTGCCTTGCTTAATCTGGTTGGCAGTAAGTCGATTCCTTTTGATAGACTAATCTACGTGGGTGTACAGGTTGGGGAGAAAGACATGACCACAATGGTAGATACGGGTGCGACCCATAATTTCTTATTGGAAAAGATGGTTTGGAAGTTGGGTATAAGGGTGTCTAAGGCCCCAATGAAGATTAAAACTCCCGTGGGGAAGGCACAAGCAGTTGTGGGAATTGCTTACAACGTTCCAGTCAGCATTGGAAGTTGGCGTGCTAAGATGGACTTCATTATCATACCATTGGAGGAATTCAAGATGATATTGGGGATTGATTTCCTCAAGGCAACAAAGGTGGTGCTGTATCTGAGTTTGGGAGGTATGATGTTAATGACTGATCAAAATTCCTTCTACGTGAATTATTGTAGGTTTGGTGGTGGAATGATAGATGCTACAACTTCGGTAAGACATGTTTCGGCCATGAGCATCGAGAAAGGGTCGAAGAAAAGCATAGAGACTTATCTCGCTGCCATATGGTAAATCAGTGAAGACCACATGGTGGAAGTCCCTGATGCAGTTGCAAGTTTGTTGAGCGAGTTTCGGGAGGTGATGCCGAAAGAGTTGCCAGAAACTCTTCCCCTTTATTGTAAGGTAGATCATAGGATCGAGTTAGTTCCTGGAGTGATCCCACCTGCACGTGCCCCGGTATTATTTCAGAAGAAGCAAGATAGTACACTTCAGATGTGTGGAGACAATCGAGCATTGAATAAGGTAACGATCAAAAACAAGTATCTGGTACCTTTAGTTCAGGATTTGATGGACAGGTTGTCAAGGGCTGAGGTGTTCACTAAGTTGGATCTTTGGAGTAGGTATTGGCAAGTGCGGATAGCTGAGGGTAATGAGAAAAAGACAATTTGTGTAACTAGATATGGATACTATAAATTTTAATTATACCGTTTGAATTAACTAACGCCCCTCCTACATTTTGCAACCTTATGAATGATGTGTTGTACGACTTCTTGGATGAGTTTTTGTGGTTTACTTAGACGACATTGTGGTGTATAGCACTAACATAGCAGAACATATGGAACACTTGAGGCTGGTGTTAGAAAGAATAAGGAAGCACAAGCTCTACGTGAAGATGGAGAAGTGCGAGTTTGCCTAGCTGGAGATAAGATTCTTGGGTCACGTGGTGAGCAAGGGTCAGGTCATGATGGATCTAAGAAAGGTGAAAGTGATAGTTAAGTGGCAGGCTCCTATGACAGTATGAGAATTGGGGAGTTTTCTCGACATGGTGAACCACTATAGGATGTTCATTGTGGGATACTCTAAGAAAGCGGTGCCATTGATGGGCATGCTAAAGAAGAAGTAAGAGTGGTGTTGGTCAAGTGCATGTGAGGAGGCATTCAAGAAAATTAAAGCCACTATCTCAACCAAACCTGTGTTGAAGCTGCCCATGTTCGATCTTTCATTCGAGGTGCATACTAATGCTTCGAAAAAAGTCATTGGTGGAGTCCTTGTACAGGAGGATCATCCGGTAGCATCTGAGAGCCAAAAGCTCAATGGTGCGAAGCGGTGCTACTCGATGCATAAGAAGGAGATGCTTGAGGTGGTGCATTGCCTTGAGACATGGCGAGTATATTTGTTGGGAACTAGGTTCGTTGTCTGAATGGATAATATTGCTAACACATTTTCAGGACCCAAAAGAAGTTGTCCGTAAAACAAGCCCGATGGTAGGAGTTTATTGCTAAGTATGACTTTGTGTGGAAGCACAAATCGGAGAGGCACAACAACGTGACAAATGCCTTAATGGAGAACCATGGGCATGTGAAAGACAAGAAGAGAAGCATCCATGGTGTGATTCGCCTCAAGGAACCCTAAAACGTGACTTGCATGGACATGAGCTTGCAAAATGAGGCATAGGAGCTGAAATTGGATCAGATTTGAAGTATGAATGTTCAAGGCAAGGGGATTTTTCATTCAGAAATAATATTGAGAGCTTTCTTACTTTTTTTGTATTCTTTGAGAATACTTGACTTATCAAAGGAGTAGTCTTCCTTTGTGGTATTCTAAGAGACAAGTTCTCTTAGGGTTCTTTCCATTGACCAACATTCTTGCTAGGATTCTAAGGGACAAGTTCTCTTAGGGTTCTTTTCATCGACCAACATTCGTCTAACCTCCCATTTTCTCTTTGTGTTCTGTATCTATCTTTTCAAAATTTTTCTTGTGATTCCGTGTGTTTCCTTAATCGTGGCCATTCCCGAGCATAGCTCCATCTTGTTGAAGGTTCTCTCGGATAAGTTCCTATTGGGTTTGCCATCATTTGGTATCAGAGAACTTCGGTTGTTAGATTTCAAATAACTATCCTTTTGTTGTTTATTTTCGTTATTCTTCTCTATCTGTTTTTCATCCACTGATTCGTTCACTTTTTGTTTGAGTTTTTGGCAGAATAATAGGTGTTTCTTCAAGTTCAAAATCTTTTCTTTCTCCTCGTTTTGGAATCATTCAAATCCAAGCTTTCTAAGGCAAGTTACACTAAGTCTAAATTTGAGAGCATCCAGCTTCTGAAAATTGCTTTCCTTCCATATTTATTTGTGTGAACTTCAAATTATCTAAAAAAAAGTAGAAGTCAAAAAAAGAAAAAAAAAGAAATTCGTCAAAAAAAGAAAAAACGTCAAAAAAGAGAAAAAAAGAAAAAAGAAAATCGTCAAAAAAAAGAGAAGAAAAAAAAGAAGAAAACAATCAGAGTGTGTATTGCAATTTTTAGAGAAGTGGAATCCAAGTTTGCTACTTTCCTAATTGCAATCACATAAAGATAAAATCTTTCCTATTGCTTGAACTAGAATTGCAAGTACTTTCCTATCTTGTATTGCTTGGAACTTGCTTACTTTCCTATTTGCTTCACTTTCTTATTTCAATTACTTTCCTATTTTTCCTTTAGTTTCCTATTTCATTTCTTGTCTCATTCATCTTTCTTTAGCATCAAGTTTGACTTTCCTTGAGGTAATCACTTCCTTAATTCATTCCTAATACTATTTTTCCACAGACTGTTTCCTCTTTTGAATTCTTCGAGAATTTTATCTTGGGATTCTAGTCTTGGCAGCCACTTGGTTTGATTGCTTCTATTTGATTGTGTCTTGTTTCGAATAAGAATACTATAGAAAGCAAGTTGAGTGGTAAAAGGCAAGAGTGTTTGCATTATAGAAAAAGCCATTTTTTGTGTGAAACACGAGTTGTTTGACATCTGTTGAGTATATACACGTGAGGTTGAGTGGTGAGGCCTATATTGTTTTTGTTGTTCACTAACATTTTGAAGTTCATAAACATGTCTCAAGAAGATGAATCACCTGTGCAAGATCTTAAAGTCTTTATGAAGGCTGTGCAAGATCAATTCCAGAGGTTGAATGCTAGGTTGGATGACATCCAATCCACATCAAACTCCAAAGGTCCTAGAAGAGTGTTCCATAGGGAAGATGAAGATGTGCAATCCGAGGATGAAGGCCCTAACACTAGGAGAGCTAGACACGCTTCTTGTCGTAATGAACTTGATAACATAAAATTGAAAATCCCTTCCTTTCAAAGGAAAAATGATCCTGAATTATATTTAGGTGGGAGAGGAAAATAGAACATATATTTGAGTGTCATACATATAGTGAAGAGAGAAAGATAAAATTTGTTGCTGTTGAATTGTGTGACTATGCTAGTATTTGGTGGGATCAATTGCAAATAAATAGAAGGCGGAATCTTAAAAGACCAATCCACACATGGCAAGAAATGAAAGCCATAATGAGAAAGCGCTTTGTTCCAAGTCATTACTATCGAGACTTGTTCAAGCGGCTGCAAAGATTAAGGCAAGGATCTATGAGTATTGAAGAGTACCACCAAGAGATGGAGATCATCATGATTAAGGCCAATGTTGAGAAAGACATGGAAGCTACCATGAGAAGATTTCTTGATGGTTTGCGCCCGAAAATTGTTTCCATTGTAGAGCTACAAAATTTCCTTGGCATGGATGAGTTGTTGCATAAGGCCATCATGGTAGAAAGGCAATTAAAGATCCAAAATGGTGTTGGATCGAGTTCTTGGAAGAAAAGTTTGAAGGAGTCTAAAAATTTCTTCAAGTCCAAGGGAGAGATCAAGCTAAAAAAGGAAAGTAAGCCTAAATTCTCTACTCCAAATCCAAGGGTAAAAATGACTCTAAACCCTCTTCTTCTTCTAATCCTTCTTATAAAGTTAAGTGCTTTAAATGTCAAGGTTTTGGTCATATTGCTTCTCGATTCCCTAACAAAAGAACTATGATTTTACTTGAGAATGGTGATGTTGCTAGTGAAAGTAGTGACAGCGATGATTATGATGATGTGCCTCCATTGACAGATGCTTCCGATGTTGATTGTGATGCTGAGGTCGGTGAAGCTCTTATGGCTAAGCATGCTCTTAAAATCCAACCAAAAGAAGATCTTGAAGAAGAGCAACGTGAGCACATCTTTCATACAAGGTGTCTTATTGATGGTAAAGTTTGTACCATGATCATAGATGGTAGAAGTTGTACCAATGTTTCTAGCACTTTACTTGTTGACAAGCTGAATTTGCCTATTTGGAAACATCCTAGACCATATAAATTGCATTGGCTAAATGATTGTGGTGAGGTGAAAGTCACCAAACAAGTGATGGTTGCATTTTGTTGGCAAGTATCATGATGAGATTTTATGTGATGTTGCACCTATGTATGCTAGACATGTTTTGCTTGGTAGGCCATGGCAATTTGATAGAAAAGATATGATGGAGAGCCATAGACATGTGAAAGACAAGACAAGTATACATGGTGTGATCCGCCTCAAGGAAGCCTAGGACATGACTTGCATTGACATGAGCTTTCAAGAGGAGGCTTAGGAACTAAAATTGGATCAGACTTGAAGTTTGAATGTGCAAGGAACTAAAATTGGCCCAATATTTAATTCTAATGTTCCTAAAGATCCATTACAAGATGTTGGAAGCTCGATGACAAGAGCTAGGGCCAAAGCCATGAAGCAAGCAATGAATTGTTTGATCCAAGACCTTCAAGAGATAGAGCCCATGTTGTTAAGTCAGATTCCATCTCATAAAGGTCCAAGAGGCATTGTCTTACTCCTTGAAGCCCAACATGAAGTGTCAAAAGGCCCACATGGAGTTCAATTGGGAGAACTCAGTTAAAATACCATATGACAACCATGTGCCACTTAAAAATAAAGAGAAGGACGTGATCTATAAGGTCCAAAATGTTTAGATCATGATTTAATTAGTTTCCTTTTTTGTTTTCCTTTAGATAAGGTCATCTAGTCAACACCTTTCTAAGTTTTTTTTTTCCTTTTAGGGATTGATTTGTTTCCTTTTATTTTGTTTCTTCTTTAGGACATTAATTTAGGAAGTTTTTTCTATAAATAGGCACCCTCTATATAGTTTGAAAGGGATTTTTCATTCATAAATAATATTGAGAGCTTTCTTGCTTTCTTTGTATTCTTTGAGAATACTTAACTTATCAAAGGAGTGGTCCCTTTGTGGCGTCCCAAGTTTAGAGTTTTAAGAGACAAGTTCTCTTAGGGTGCTTTCTATTGACTAACATTCTTGCTAGGGTTCTAAGAGACAAGTTCTCTTAAGGTTCTTTTCATCCACCAACACACTTCTAACCTCCCATTTTATCTTTGTGTTCTTTTTCTTGTAGGAAAATCCCGGTGCATGTAACACTTACACGCGGTGCGAAAAAATAAAAATTTTTATTCCGGGACCTTCCCGAAAGCCAGGATCCATGTGTCTATACAAAGATCAAACCATAACGA
>JAOSBM010144687.1:0-13738 GCA_027568955.1 Erythroxylum tenue | reverse complement strand
ACATGACTATGAACAAAATGTGCTAAAGGGGATTGCCTTTAGGGCACTACTCTAACAATCTATCGGTACTGTACATGCACAAGTCGACTTACATGGATATACAAGTCGACTTGTTAGTGCCGAATTGGAACAAGTCGACTTACATCTCTATACAAGTCGACTTATCCCTACAGGATTCTTGTTTTAACGCTAGCATGTATAAAGTATGGGAAAAGAAAGCACGTACACGTTATCGAGACTTCATTAATGCAATACGCTCGGCTGGTGCACGACTGCGTTATATTTCAGAGGATATTTGGATTCGTTGGATCGAGTATTGGACATCACCTACAGCAATGTCCATATCAGAGCGTAACTCGGCCAACAGGCGAGGAGACCGGGGGGGGGGGTCAGAGTCTTCCTGTACATACGGAAGGATCAATAACCCATAACGAGCATGCGCATAGACTTGTAAGTATCTAAACTTGACACTTATTTTGTATATATTTTGCTATGTTGTTTTCTACATAATGAATATGTTATTAATGTCTGGTGTCATATGTGGTTGTGATATGCTATTTGATTTGTCCAACAGGGGGCAAATATTATAAAATTAGAGGAAATTTTGCCGAAATTTTTATAAATTGCAGTTCACATCTGACAATTTGGGTTATACATGTAGGAAACGTCATTGGGGATCAATCCTACACCTATCCAGTTGTTTTTGCACACCCACTCGAAGAAACATGATGGTGTGACATTCATCAACACCCGATGTAGAGAGCTGAATGTATGTCAAATTAATATATTTTTATAATTTCTTCTTCTATAATCCCTTACTCATGTCAACATTGCTTCCTAATAGGACCAACTACAACAAACCATTCAGCGGAAGACTCAGGAGGAACAACCTATAGATGAGACTCTGATGTATCTGGATGTCGTGGCAGGATATTCGGGTTAGGTTCATATGCAAATACATGTTATTCACGCTCTTCCCTGTCCAGCACAGCAGCATCGACTAGGCCAGTGAACAACAATGAAGTAACCGAGCTTCGGGCCATAGTGGACACATTGAAGGAGCAGATAGCTCACATCACATAAGCTAATGTTAATGAACGGATGCAGCACATGGAGCAGATAGCTAACATCAGACGAGAGATGGAAGCTAAGAACATCGATCAGGTGACAAAGCTAAGAGAGGAGATGGAACAGGTGACAAGGATAAGAGAGGAGATGGAGCAGGTGACAAAGATAAGAGAGGAGATGGAGCAGATGGAGCGGATGGCTAAGATGAGAGCGGAGATGGAGCAAATGGCTAAGATGAGAGCAGAGATGGAGCAAATGGCCAAGATGAGAGAGCAGATGGCTCAGCTTATACAGGAGATGGAACAGTTGAAGGGGAGGCTTGGTAGTTCAAATCACCCACGATCACCACGACATTAGCTTGTCTTTGTCATTTGTTTTCAATTACAAACATATGTTTTTATTATCAATTCAAACAATTTTCACATTATATTATCAATTAATTTTATGATTAATCAGTTATATATATATACAAATTAATTTATAATGCACACATTATTGATAGTTCTTAACATTATGCATTTATCACAACATTATGAAATTGAAAAATGCTTTAAAAAAATTCCTTACCTCCTAATACCGACGGAAAATAGCATACCGTCGGAAATTAAATTTTTATTACCGACGGAATTCCTATTTCCGTCAGTGTTTTGCAAGTCGTTCGTTTACATTCCCTTCTGCTTACTGACAGATTTAAGCCGTTGCTAAAAGTTAACGATGGTAAGTTGTTAACTTTTGTCCATCGGTAATAATATTACCAACGTTATTTATACTGTTGTTAACATACTTTCGACCGTTGCTAAATTACCAACGGAAATATACTGTCAGTAAATTTAACTATGATGCTTTCACCGAAGATTTTGTCCGTCTGTTTTTTCGGTCGGTAATTTCCTATACCGACGGAATATCATAGTGTTCCGACGGAAATGCCCGTCGGTAAACTAGTGTTTTCTTGTAGTGCCTTTCAACAATAATAATAGTTTTAGGTTTTGCTTAGTTTATTTCCGATTACGAAATTGTTTATCATCCTTGTTTATATAATTAAAACTGTATTATTATTAATTTTACATAGTTTTAGTTAGATCTTCTTAATAGTTACTAATTTAAAGCTTTTTCTTTCATCATTTAATAACTTTAATATTTATTATATATACTAAATTCACATAATGGGAAAATGAACAACCACATAATAACAATTTCATAATTATAATCATATTGTAATTAATATAAAGTGTATAAATAGTATACACTTTATTTTATGGATGTATAAAATGAATTATACACGATTAGATGTTGTGCATACGTTAACATTTCCAACATTTATAATTAATACGAGTTCACTTGTTCTTTAATTATATGTTGATTTAATGATCGTGACAATTAGAAACTTTAAACCTCCGCCCCAGCAAATGTGGAATCAGGGAAGAAAGGCCAATACAAGCTATTATTATTAAGCAACCCATGATATATAAACTTTATAGAACTACTGGGAGCCATCGGCACGTCCCACGACATAGCACAAGTTGTTCCAAACTAGTTTCCCATGGAATTTATTGTACAGCTCAGAACATCATTCCGTGATAATTGCATGCAAGATCGCTGCAAAGGACATGTCCTTGGAGCCAACATCTTTATTGAAAAGAAACACAAACTAGGTAACGAACACTAGGAACTTGCCATGCAGATCCAAGCTACAAGCACCACCACTTTTCACAAACTTCCACTGAAAACACTGCCAACATAACCTGTCTTACTCATCCTTTCTGATGGGGCTGCTGCTTCAGTCTTCTGTTCCACGTTTACTTCCTCCTTTAGAGCTTCACCGGCTGATTCTGATTCTGGTTCTAGTTCTGGTCCTGGAGCCGGTGACTCGGAAGGCTTAGACGTCTCTTCAATCACTGAATTCGCAACAGGTTCTACGAGTTCCGTTGGAGACTCAACTTTAGGCTTCTCATCAGCAGCAGCAGCCTGTGTTTCCGTAGCTACCTCCTCTTCAGTTTTCTCTTCTACTGGCTCTTCTGTCACATCCTTGGCCTCTTCTACCACCTCTTTTGTTTCAACTTCAATCGCTGGGGCCTCAGGTTCCGGTGCCACTGCTTCTTCAGTCACTGAAACGGTTTCTTCTGCCTTAGGTTCCTCATTTTCCGGCTGTGGTGTTGGGGGTGTCGAGATTTCCACTTCTTTACTGGTCTCCATAACTTTAACTGATTCTTCATTGATTTTCTCCCCTGAAAGTGCGTTTTGTGCTGATACAACCTGCAAGACGCAATCTTTTACTTAAATTCCAATGGGATGCTTACCTGTAATGTTGGAAATAAATAAAAGAAAAGTACCCAGTGATTTGGAAGTTTGTAACTTGGCATTTTTCCTGAAATTTCAGGTTGTTGTTCAGATAAGTAAGCAGGATATAAGTCCCCAAGATTTCCTGATAATTACCTTTTGATCATATACTGTTTTAATGGCCAACGCTAGAAATGCTATCAACTTTTTTTTTTTCGAAAGTATCAACTTACTATTATTCCTATCAAGTTTCTGGACGTAAAACATGATGTTCTACGCTCGGTCTTATCCAGATTAAGATCTGAAGAGTGGCAAGGACTGCCAACCTGAAACTACTATGATATCAAAAGTTCAGATCCATGCAAATTCAAAGTATCAATAACATAGAATAAGATTCGCTCAACCAGAAATGAACAGTCAATGACTATTATGTTGTACTATGAGAGTTTAGTCAATCCCACTGAATAAACAACATTTGCCAAGATAGCATGTATAGATTAGAAAGGGCTTTCTCTGTCTTTATATATATCATATACATAATGAATTTCATACTGAGTGAAAAACCTGATCATTCAGCAGAAAACATTTAGTAGGAAATGAATTACCTCGACAGTGGCCATTATCAGAACTGAAAAGGAAAGCTTGGGTCAATAGTGTTAGCAATGTGAGTGTAGAAAGATGGGAGCTAGGAGGACTTGGTTGAAAGCAGATCAAAGGAGGTGACTTTATATAGAGTGTGTAGATGGCTCAAGTTGCAGGTCTGGAGGAGAGGGGGTGAAAAGAGAGGATCTTAGCATTTCACTGAAGTCAAGGAGATTAGCATGTGTTGGTAATAATTGTGAAAGGAATTGTTGAAGATAATTTTAATACCTACTGATTTGTAGGATTGTGGTTGGAAAAGGATCAATAATGGAGGTGAGGCCACCATGTATGTTCCATCTCGGCCATCATATTCCTCTTGGCTGTTATAATGTGGTTTGAGCAGTATGTCTGTGAGATCTCTTTTCGGTGTTCTGTAAATAACTTAAAAGAGGGACAGCTATTACCGAACACCGAAAAGTGGGTCTCATAGCTGTCTCTCTTTAACTGAACATCCACTCAGGACTCTTTCTTAATTGGAATAAGATCCTCTGTTTAATTTTATGGTGTCTTATTATGTCCAGTGAATCTTAGCCATTAATTTATGCAGGCCCCGCGTAGATCCCACATAAATTAACGTGGAATTCGCATAAGTGAATGGTTGAGATTTACTGGACACAATAAAACACCATAAAACTGGACAGAGGATCTGAACTCTTCTTAATTTACCACCCATTTTCACACTTCTTGTTCCTCTCAATATTATCGTATCCAGTTAAATTGATACTCAGTACTTTGCCACCATCAATTCAACTTCACCGCATGCTATTGAAACTAAGCAGTTGCTCCCCTTGTGGTCGCACTGGCAAGGCAGGGTGAATTTCATCTGTGCTATCTCCAAATTCAATCCAAACAAGCAAATAAACTCTGACGTGGCATTGTTACTTTTCTACCTTTGCATTGCGTGCAGGCCTATATGGTAGAATTTAAATTTTTTGTTCAATATTATGGTGTCTTATTGTGTCCAATAAATCTCAGTCGTTTATTTATGTAAGTTTCGCATATGTCCTGCATGAATTCCGTAAAATAAATGATTAAAATTTTATAAAACAGAATAAGACATAATAATATTGGACAAAAAATCTGAACTCCACGTAATAACTCTACCTAATAACTCCGCAATCCCCATCACACTTCGAAAGCCTCTTTGTTGAGTTGGCGGATACCATTTATATATTTTTAAATTTTGGAAACTAAATTATATATTTTAAACAATTAGTTAAACCATTTTCCTAGACAGTAAGCAATTGAAAACTTCGTACGGGAGTGGGAAATGGGGTTAAAAGTATTTCTCGAGAAGCCATGGCAAGGACCAAGGAGGTTATGATTGCATTACCGGCGACGTGCCGTACATTCCGTCTAAAGTTCGTCAACCATCCCGAGGAGAGCTGACGAGAAAAAGAGAGAAAGCACCCCCTACTTTTCCTAGCTGCTAGGCTTAGAGTCTTTGGCGGTGCGGTTGGCCCACAGAAGTGTGCCAAGTATCGTTATGCTACAAATGGTATTTTGCCACGTTTCAAGCACGACACCGACTACGTGGATGAAGTTTTGTCCATGCCTTATTTGATTAGAAGTGGTCATTTCTTGTATGAGACAAGATCCTCTGTCCAGTTTTATGGTGTCTTATTATGTCCAGTAAATCTCATCCATTCATTTATGCAGGTCCCACATAAATAAACGTGAGACCCACGTAAATAAATGGTTGAGATTCACTGGACACAATAAGACACCATAATAACTGGACAGAGGATCTGGACTCTTCTTGTATGGACTTACCATCAAATCTTAGTTTTCCTTTAATTTAAATCAAGGTTTCTGTTTTAAATAGAGATAATTTGTAATTATAATCTTAAAAGTATATGCATAAATAATTATATATAACTAATTCTCAACCTCGTGCTTATACGGATTGTTACAAAGTAAATAACAAATTTTAACTACATAATTAAAAGGAATATATTATTTAAAGTAACTAATTTTTATAAAAAATATTTATTGATACAAATAATTTACCAGCTTATGGAACTAACTTGTATAAATATTACTTGATTAACATATGATTAAAGCGTTATGTTAATTACAATTTATATGAATATCTTTTCATTATTATGTGCTTTAACTTCAATACGAAGCAAAGTTTCGTTTTGTTTAGTAAAATATTTTATGCTTGAATGCACAAATGGTTCATTAATAGAATGAAAGATGTTTGTGAATATTATGTTTATTTATTGAACATTTGTTTTGAAGTTTAATTATGTAATAAGGAAGACGAATATATCTGTTGCAAAGAAGGAAAAATTGGAGATAATATATTTACATATTGCATGTCATAAAATAAGATTATGATAAAATATGAATCTTACAAACAAAATGAGTCCCAAAATATGAGAGCCATATTTATACAAGTATAAAAGATAGATAGATAGTTTACTATTCAAGTATAAAATACTTGCAGACCCCAAAACAGTTAGATAGTTTACTAAACAAAAAGTAACTGACAAAAAATTGGTTATTCTTGAACATTTTATAGTTAAGATAACTTTTATCTTTTGATTTTGGTGACCAACTTAGTTGAAGACATTTATGGTGATATTAATTCATATAAAGGCATATCAACCTCAGAAGTTTTTGATATTGGTCTTTTCATTTTGGAAATCTGAGGTGTGATTTGAGCTGAGGAAGTAATGTCTATTTCAGTGTCACAAATTGCAGCTCTATCATCCTGTGATTAAATAAACTCAATAAGTGGAATACACAATAGATGAATATATTGAAGAAATAGATGTTCATACTTTATTATCAACTGCAGATAGAGAAATACACCCATCAAGAATGTTTTCTGAAAAGCAGCTAAGTGATTCAATTTGATTTGAATCCTGCAGAGTGAAAAGTATCTTATAAGAGAAGCAGATATGTTGACACTTTCTGTTGGTTACTATGTTATTGTTTTTTCAATAAACAAGAAATTCAACTTTGTAAAGCAAAAGATTGTCTTACAATTTCAAATGTAGAAACTGGTTTATGGTGCTTTTGATTGAATAGAATCCTAGCATAAATTTAAATGAATAAGAATAATCTTTCATATGTGATCCATATTATACATAATATTAATGGTATGTACATACTTATTTGTTCATAGTAGGTAATGATGACAGAGGTGCAATATCAGTAGGATTGTTACTTAGTGATTCATCCATAATTGAATCCTTTAAAGCAAAACTCAATAATTGATTATTGAATGCCTATTTACATCTAATTACTTTAACAATGAATAGTTTTACAATGAGATAATATATATCTGAATTTTTAATATAGTGTCATTGAAAACAAGAAAAATTAGATAATTGAACTTGGTAGGAAATCAATCATATAGTTTGCTAAGTAGTAATTGTAGCCAAGGCTCCAGCAGAAGTAATTTGCCACAATAATACGATCATAAAAATAAAGAATACCGAAATTTTTTTGATAGAATAGAAAAAAAATTGGAATGTGTAAATGTGGTATTATTACTCACAACTTCGTTAGGATTTTTCAAGCCCAGTGGTCCTACTGAAAGATAAGTAGCAGAATCACTCAGATAACATTCATGGACAAATATTGTATTTCATGATATCAATATTGCTACAATATATACATATCTGTGTATATCAATGAAGTTTCATGTAATGATGAATAGTTTCTAATCTTCTTTGTTGTGGGAAGTAGAGTAATACCTGAGAATGGGGTGGAGAATCCATGTATTTATTGATTAGTTCCCGATTACAACTTTTTTTCTTGATAGTGAAACTTGAAGATTTATTGATTTTATTAAATTCAGTGACTTGTACCTTAAAAAGATAAGTTTTCTTAACCAAGCATTCTAGCTCATCAGGAAACCCATCTTCATCTCCTTCTTAATTAACAAATTAATTCTAAGAAAACACAAGAAAGAGTAGACAATTTATTATCAAAAATAAAAAATAAAGATTATAATCTTTTACAAACCTTAATTAGATGGTTTCTAAGATCATTTGCAATAACTTGAATCAATGGGAAGGCTTGATCATCAAATAACACAAATGACTCTAGACAATCATAAACATCTTTTACTTGAACATCTACTTTATATTATATCTAGAATTTATAAATATATCAAAGATTAGTGTTTATCATTACAGAACATTAAGTTTAAAAAAAATTTAAAATGATGGTATACCTTGTTACAATTCTATTTGGAGTGTTCCGACATTTAGAGCACATGAGTAGGTCATTCTCAATTTTGACTTTACATCCATGAATGGAGCATGCATCAATGTACCAACTCTGCTCAGTTTGGATCTTTCTAATGGTTGCGAGAATAGTATAAATACCATTATGTTGTAATGTTATGAAAATATAGGTCAACTTGTAAGATATAGGTGCATAAATTCATAATGAAGAAAACAATTATTCATTTTCAATTTACCTCACACCGTCTCAGTTCAGTAACCCTCTTTCTTGTTTTAAAAGATAAGAAATCATTCAAAGGAGATTGACTTAAGAAAAGATGATCAAGCTGAGAGTATCTCTGGGAAGATGTTTCCCCAACCATTATCAAACTGAAGCTAAAGTAAAAAAGAATTGAATAAATAGGTAGGGTATAAATATACAATTATACAAATTTAAAATAAGATGATAATAAGCCATCATAAAAATATAATTACCTCAATTTAAAATCTTGAATAGTAGGGATGTCGGGATTAATCAGTAGTTTTGAAGCATTTCAAGCATTAGAAATCTTGATTTCTCCTGCATGAAAAAGGATGATATGTTCTGTTTTTTTTTTCAAAAAAATGAACAATGTAAACTGCATAAAATGCTTTGAAAATAATATTGTACCAGTAGAGTTTGATATCATAGCAAGCTGAAAAACAATAATGATTGAAATTTCTTGTGTATCCCTCATTGTATTCAGCAAAAAGTCAGCACATTCACCAAATAATGTGCGCTTCATCTTATTGTTACTAAAAAATAATATTAATGCATAAATATTATTTTGCATACAAAGAGTATGATACAATAGTTATTGAAAGTAAAGATAACCTCTTATATGTTAGATATAGATTCATAAATTTTGATTTGTGATTACTCTTTTGGAATTCTTTACAAGTTTTATATGCAGTCATCTCTCTAAGGACATCTATTTAATAGGACAAACAATGTTTCAATAAAGACTAAATAAAGAAATCATATCATAAATGACTTATTGTGTTAAAATAGAAATGGAAATCATTGAAGAAATATATGTGTGTGTGTGTGTGTGTGTGTGTGTGTGTGTATATCTATGATTACCAATCAAATAACCCTTAGGAATCTTATCTTCCAGAATATTTGTGAATGGCACGAAATTGAAAGAGTATAGAGGAATATCCAAATCAACAACATTGACTGTAGTGCCAAAGTGGAAATTAATCTTATATTTCTGTTGACTTGCTCTATAAACTCCAGAATTGTCAACCACAACAAATTTATGTATGATGACACATTTGCCTTCCTCAACTAAATCACGATGCTTGGTCACTAACTTCTCTGTTCCAATTGTAGCTTGGATTTTATCTCCCTGTGAAAAATTAATAGATTTGTTTATAAAATATAATCATTTTAACACAGTCAACTATTAGTATCGATAATAAGAAGTAGAAAATGAATATACCTTCTGATCAAGCAACAATATTTGCAGATTAGAGACAACATTAGGGGAATTTCAATAAGAATCATTCCACAGCCTAATAATTCTTACAACTATTTTCCAAGACTCCTTCTCAGTATGCAACTGACCAATGTAGTTGACTTTCATAGAAGACATTTTCACATTACCTAAAAAGCTTTATAATTCAAGGAACATATGTTAGGAAAGAAAATCTTAATGAATAGAAAACTGCAAAGATAAATTAGTGAAGTCATTCCAAATGAGCTTTATTTATACAAAGCAAATAAGTCAGCAAAGAAAATATGAATGAAAGGAAATATGGAAACAAAAATCACTCAAATCATTCAAAAATAAAGCTTCAATCTATAAAATGTAAATAACAAAAATAAGCAAAGAAACTACAAAATAAATGAATCAAATCAAAGATTTAATATAAAAATAACCAATTATATTAGCATGTGGTTAATGTTCTAAAAAAATATAATATTAAACAGTTCATAAATGTTTCAGAATAAATGGACCATAATGCTAAAGATCTTGAAATATTTCTTTATAAACAACATTAAGTGTCTTATATAATGCTTCATTTTCTGTATTATGAATCAGGATTTCGAGTCCATGCTTTGATTTCACCCTTGAAACTGCCAAATATAATTTTCCATGTGTGAAAATGGATCTTGACAGATACAATCCAACATAATCAAGAGACTGGCCTTGACTTTTTTTTTATCGTCATACAATATGAGATATTGAATGGAAACTGTCTCCTTTGAAATTGGAAGGGCCAAATTGACTCTATAGGTGTCATTGTCATTCTAGAGATGTATACTCTTTCTCCAAAGTGAGTCCTAGATATATGTCTACCTTCTACAACATTAACACCAAGCTGTGTAGTTGGATCCCGTTTCCAAAACCCAACTCTTGTTCTGATACCATACATGTAGGATCCCATTTCTGGAACTCAACTCTTGCTCTGATACCACAATTGTTGGAGCCCGCTTGTGAAGTCCAACTCTGATGTCCTAAAAACGTGTGCTTGTTACCATGCATGGTTATTTTTCAATGAACCCTTATTAGCCATCATCAGTTCATCCTCATTCTCATAACATCTCAAACCACAAGGAGCGAGCCCACACCAGTCAGACACCTAAATCATCACTTGACTTTTTTTTTGAATTGTAGTTACATAATCAAACTCATTTCTCCTATTTCTGAACAGATTTTGGGAAACATCATACTAGAATTACAATTTGACTTCTTCAGAACATTTGTAGCTATATATCTCTAGTTTATTTTGAAACAAGGACCATCTCATTCAGAGCTCTATAGCTAAAGATATGCTTAAAAATCCAAAGTACGTTCATAACCCAGTTATGCCCATCCAACCGACCCCTCATTTTCTTTCCATCAATATTTTCCAAATCAACACCAAAAGCCACCAATTTTTTTTGGAGAGATATAAAAATGTCTTAGGAATCTATTGCTTCAAGAATCACTTAATTTGGAGGTCGAGTTATGAAGTTATGGCCCAAAAGAATCGACCATGCTCATGTCCTCAATCACATTGTACCTATCTCGAGACAATTGGAATAACGTTCACTAGAATTATTGGATTAAAGTCATTATTGGACTATTTGAAAGATAACTTTAATATCTACAACTTTCATGAAGACCCTAAAGATAGATTCTATCGTATAGAGGATCAAAATTGGACTAGATGATAGGGTAAACGATTCAGGCTATAGTGGACCTGATGGTAGGGTAGATGATTTGGGAAAATTGGTGTAACTTTTACTAGAGATATTTGATTAAGGTCATTCTTGGATGATTTGAAAGAGGAATTCAGGATATACAAATTTCATACAGACCTTGAAGGTAGATTCTATCGTCTAGAGGGTCAAAATTGGACCAGGGAATAGGGTAGATGATTTAGTCTATAGTGGACCAGATGATAGGGTAGACGAATTGGGAAAATTGGCATAACTTTCTCTATAGATATTGGATTATTAGATTTTTTGAAAGAGAACTTCAAGATATACAACTTTCATGAAGACCTTGAAGATAGATTCTATCTTATAGAGGGTCAAAATTGGACCATACGATACGCTAGATGAAAGGTCAGATGAAACCAAAAGAAAGGCCAGATGATTTGGGACAATTAACATAACTTTCTCTAAAGATATCGGATCAAGGTTATTCTTAGGTGGTTTGAAAGAGGACTCATAGATCTATAACTTTCATGAAGACTTCCAATAGATATTCTATGGTATATTAGGTCAAAATTGGACCAGAAGATGTAAGATGAATAGTACCTAGAAGATACACGTCATCACAGATGATACATTATCAGCAGACGATGCATGTCATCACAAACGATACGTCATCACTAGATGATACACATCATCACAGGCGATACGTCATCACTAGACAACACACATCATCACAGACAATACGTCATCACCAGATGATACATGTCATCACAAACAATACATCATCACTAGATGATACACGTTATCACAGATGATACGTCATCACCAAACGATACACATCATCACAGACGATACGTCATCACAAGACGATACACATCATCACCAAATGATACCTCAGTCTAAGATGGAATCAATCCCTTCAAAAGATCATAAATTTCTACTCCTAGGTCCAAAAATTTCATACTTTATACCGTTGGAAAGCTAGAAAGATACTCTACAACTTTCCAGAAGACAACTTTGTCTAATTCAACCTAGATCAATCTAGATTTTCTCCTGAAGTCAGAACACGAAATTCACCTCTATGGAAGACTTGAAATTTGCACTGTACTAACTTGGGATGTCCTGAGCATAACCATTCAACTACCAAATTGACTTTATTAAGTCTCAAAACTCAACTCATTTGACTCATCACATTTAAACTTCATCTGATTAGTCATAATTCGTATTTTTCTTTTCTATAACATCTCACTTGTGTGTATATATATATATATAAATCAACAATTCATGTTTAAAATCATCAACTCACATCATCCATACACCATCCATATTTCATTAACATCAAAACAACAAAATTTTGCAAATCTTTAATGGCATTTCCAGCCATAATACAACATCGTCTCAATTCTCAAATTTACAAAAGATTCTTGAATAATTAAACTTGAAATGTGACTAAAACATTGTGCTTTGCAAAAACCAACTCGAAATACCCAAAATAAGCAAATTTGGAGTAATTTCCTTATGCTCTTGATTACTTGATCTCTTAGCTATCACCTGAAGATGGGACAAATGTTGGACCAATGGTGGTTGACAAATTAAATCCTACTTATGTTCTGATAATAATAAAATATATAGAATTGGTTAAGAAATTATTTCAGGTGAAGGCAACATTAATCCTTGATGAGCAAGATATAAATCATTGTGAAATCCACAAGGAAATAATCTTCAACGAATAAGAAACACTCAAACTTGAAGATTATGGGAAGATCTGATTAAATCTATCTGTTGGAGTCATTGCCAGTCGACCATAACATTGCCAGGCGACCAGAACATTACCAGTCGACTGAGAATTAACACATATGTTAAGTAGAGCTTATTCTAGTTGACCAGAATATTACCAGTCGACCAGAACATTTCCAGTCGACTGAGAATTTACTTATTTGTTAAGTTGAGCTTATTCCAGTCGATTGAACAACACTCCAATCGACTGTTCGAAGAGCGGGGATGATTTTTCATTAAAAACGTTGATGCCAGTCGACTATAACAGCTCGACTAGTCGACTATCAGGTGAAATTGAGCAAAATTCATCCAAATCAATCACAAATGGAAAGGGAGGAAATCAAGCAACGGCTAGGAGATATTAAGCAATGACTAGAAGGAGATTTGCAATGTCTATATTCATCAGTAGTCAGCCAATAAATAGAAAGACTTCAATGGATAGAAGTAGTGAAGTATGAAAAAGCAAAATCACACTACCATTGTTACAAATTTTCTCTCAATTGATACTAGCTTGTTTTAATTTCTATTGAGCTTCAATTCTTCATATTTATCTTGTTATTATTGTGAGTTGAGTGATTGGTAGAAAATCACTTGTGAGGTA
>JAOSBM010144662.1:0-13742 GCA_027568955.1 Erythroxylum tenue | reverse complement strand
CTTCTGCGTCTGCTTTTCTCATTTCGTCTGCGTCTGCTTTTCTCATTCCGTCTGTGTCTGCTTTTCTTCTGCGTCTGCTTTTCTCATTTCGTCTGCGTCTGCTTTTCTCATTCCGTCTGTGTCTGCTTTTCTCATTTAGCTTTTTGTTTGTTCATCATCAAAATTTATTTAATACGTAAAGTCATTTTGACTTAACATTCTGCACCACCACTTTTTCTCTAATAGCTAGATGCAGTCCTGATTCAAACCAACGACACTTAGCTGCCTCACTTATCATCATCTCAGTTGCATACCAGAATTGCTGTGTAAACCAGCACCCGTACTCACTCACTGTCATCTCCCTCTGGGTGAGACTCAGAAATTCCCTCTGTTTTTGTTGAATATACACCTCAAACAAGTACTTCTTATAAGCAGCTAGGAAGTCTTTCCATGCTAACACTGATAGTCTCAACTGACTCCCTGGCACACTTTCCCACTAATGCAAAGCATCCCCTATAGCAAACTAACCGCATATACAATCTTCTCATTATCTTCACAATCCATGTGCTCCAATACCCTTTCTGTCTTTCTCAACCAAATCTCAGCTTCTTTTGGATCAGTGGTCTCATAGAAGTCTACTACCCCATACTTCCTCAGCTTATCAAACTGTTTCTCTTTCTTAGCTAGGGCCGGAGTAGAAGTCTGCGACATCTGAACCATGACCTGAACAAAGGCCTGAGTAAATGCCTGAAACAGCCTAAGATCCAATGGAGGCACTTGCTTTGGCAGAACAGGCGACTCCTGCATTTGTGATCGAGAAGGCCCACTCCATGCCCTACAGAAGTCTCAGCATTTTCTGGGGCTACTGACTCATCAGTTTCCTCCTTTGGCGGAGAGTCAGGTGCAATTGATCCTTGCAATACTCCCTGTGTCCTTCTACGAGGTGGCATCTTACTCCTTCATTGTAAACATTAACGATTAGCTTACATTTCATTTTAAAATCTTAATCCCTATATGTATGTATGACATGCATGTCACTTAATGCAATACAATCAATTCACAATGAAACAAGTAACAATTCATCCTACTATGCATTCTAATCCTAGGAAAACCTAAGCACTAATACCAAACAATGTTGAACCCCGCTTCCGGAGCCCAACATTCGGAGTCATAAGACGTGAGCAAACTCATTACTTCAACTCATACCCTTATTTTAATTCAATCAATCTTTTTCAAATCAATACCAAAAAGCTATAAATTCTTATACAGAGATAGAGGATTGTGTTAGGAAACTATTGCTTCAAAAATTAAGTCATTTGGAGGTCGGACGGAGAAGTTATGGCCAAAAGAATCAAACGTGATTTTGCCCTCAATCACATTGTACCTGTTTCGGAAAAATTTGCATCACTTTCACCAGAGATATTGGATTAAGGTTGTCTTTGGACAGTTTCGAAGAGGACTTCGAGATCTACAACTTTTGTGAAGACCTTGAAGAGAGATTTTTCTATTTAAAGGGTCAAAAGCTTGAATTTGCAAAAGTATAGATGGATTAAACGAAGGGATTCAGTCAAAGCTGAATTAGACGAAGGGATTCTACGGGGTCTTCCTCACATCACCAAAAGTTCTAAATCACTTCATTTACTATAGTTGTTTCATATATACATCCTCTATAATATCCTAACTTGTAATGGTTATAACTCTCAATTTCGATATCCAAAAATTGCATACTTTATACCGTTGGAAAGCTAAAATGACAAACTACATCTTTCTAGAGACAACTTGGTCTAATTCAGCCTAGATTATTCCATATTTTCCTTAGAAGTCAAAACACAATTTCTACACCTATGAAAAGATTGAAAATGTAATGTAAAGACTTAGAAAGTCATGCAAAAAGCAATCATATTTCATTAACAAATCCAAACACAATTTGAGCCTAACTTTAATTACATATCAACATACATATCAATAACTTAATACAATTACAAATGGATGCTCAATGTTTGATATTCTTATAAAGCTATCCAAAAGTGATCGAATAACTTAACAAAAGTCTCTAACTATGTTGGAGTTTCCAAATGCCTTACAAGGATTGCTAACCTTCTCGATCTGCACCTGAGGAGTGGAAAAATATTGGGTTGAGCTACAACGCTCAGTGACTAATATATTTATAGCCATCGGCAATTTACCACAAATTCAAGCATATGTATACGTATATATATCTAGCAATTCAATCATTCACCAATTTAGCTCAAAAAATCATAATTAAGCTATTAATACATAACATATAACATAGACTTTAGCCATTAAGCAAGTCACTCAAATGCATCATACTTGACAATTCAAAGATGCAATGCACAAACAAATGGCTAGAGGGGTCCTATGGGTACGAAATAAAGAAACCGAAGTTTATATCATGAACAAAATGAGTCCTTTTTGGAGCTCATATGCCACAAGCGGGCAACCGGGAGAAGGCTCTTGTCTACGTGCACGTGATGAACGAAATGGTTCCTCTCTCGCCCAAACAAAAGCACATATTCATTTTATCATATGCTCATACTTTCATGCTTTTTCCTTCTTTTCATTTAATTCAAAATGTTATAACCTATTTCAAGGTATAAAAAAATCACAATGCATCATGCACTTCCAATCAAGTCACAACAATTCAATTTCAAGCAATCAACATACATAAACATAGGTAAGAATTTGCCTAATCGCACAATAACTATAAATGAATTACCCACCTGATTTGCTTGCAAAAATCCAACTCAAGGTTGTCTTCCCTCATGCTCTTGGGTAGGATTCTTTTGGTTTCCTAAAACAACCATGGTTCCATTCAAAACAATATTCTAATAAAATTCATAAACTTTAATAATCTAAAAAATGCAATAAATACAAATTAAGCTTAAAACTAACCTACCCATAGTCCATCTAGGTTAGAAAAGCCAAAACCTAGTTTAGAAATCCTAAAAATCAAATGGGTTTCTTAAATCACCTTCTTCCTTCATTCCCAGCATAACCCTAGTCTGTATTTAATCCCTTTTTTACCCTAGCAAGAAGAAAAATAAAGACTTGCCTCTAATAAGTTGATTTCCTCTTCTTTTTCTTCTTCCTTCCAAGCTTCCCACGATTTTCCTTCTTTTCTTCTCTTCTTTACGTTTTTCTCTTCTCTCTTTTGCTTCTCACGACACTTCTCTCTTTTTCTTCTAAATTCAAGACTACATTCTATTCTAATCTTTCAAAAATACCCCTCACTTGTTTAGTTCTCTCAATTTTGCCCTTATGGCCTTTAGCTCCTTAAGTCTATTTAAATCTAATACCTTAACCATACACTAATTTCATTCTAACACTCCATTCTAAATTCTAGTTTCTACTTAGGCTCCCTACAATAATGGGCTAAATTCTAAAAATGATGAAACAAATAAATCAATAATAAGAAAAAAAATTCAGGGTCCAACACTTTATCTTATACATATTTAGATATATATAGTAAAGTCCACGAGATAAATATACATTGCAAATGAAATTATTATGAGAATATAATTTTGAGATTCATATTAAATTTATGTATTATCTCTAAATTATTTATAGTAATTGTTCTATTAAGACTAGACATTAATAAAACATAAAAAACTATGACACATTATATTTTTCTTTATAAAAGAAGTAATCTATCTCATAAACTAAAGTATAAAGATACTTAAACGAATGTGTGGGTGCTTATTAAAGAAAAAATTTACTGAACTAACTTTACGTGAAAAATTCATTTGGAACATTACTTGTATGTCTATGTAAATTCTCATTGTGATGATTGTATAAGTAATCATCTAATTTGAAATCACTAAAATTATATCATATAAGAATTTTTATGTTTGGATACTACTTGTAACCTATTCTAATAAATGGTAGCTCAGTCGGTAGTCATTAGATATAACATGATTTATATGGAGGTAGTTGAGTGATCAATACATTATTCATCACCCTAGAATAATTAGCGAGAATGTTTCATTGTTCTCGATTAGTATTGATTCAGGAAATCTTTAGCCAAAGTAAAATGACATTTTGAAAATAGTTTTCTAATGTCATTAATTGAATTAATTACAAATGGTAGAGAATTAACATAATTAGATTCAAATTGAATAGAAATTAATTTTATGCTTTATGTCTAGTTAGAATATTGTATGATGAAAGAGTTAAATTACACAAAAAATTCTGCACAAAAAGGTTAGTAAAAATCATGTTACATTCCTAAATATTTGGTGATCATGATACATTGCTAGACACTAGAGGTCTAGTAACCATAGCCACCAAAATGGAGAACCATAAGTAGAAAACACACTAAAGGAAGTTAAATGCAAAGCTAAGACAAAGAGCAAAACTCGGAGAAACAAATAGGAAAATGTAGCTCATCATCCCACCAGAAAAGGATCAAAATGTAGAAGAAACCATAAAAAAGACACAACACAATAAGAGGAGCCCAACAATAAAACGCGGTGCAAAATAATCAAAAATAAGAGGAGCCCAACAATAAAATACAATGTAGTAGAGAAAATAAGAGCAAAATCTAGCAACAGAAAAAGAGAAAAAAATGCAAAAATAGAGAAAAGAAAGCAGTGTTAGGTGGGAGAAGGAGGCTCACCCACCTGACGTCTCTATCTTTAAACAACCATATGAAAATCCATTTAAAATGGATTAAATAAGACGAGATCACCAAAGAATCTAGAAACGTGTGGGTATGAGAGATGTTCTTTAGCCTTTAAAAGAGCAGCAGCTTGGAAGGAGAAAGACATGCAAGCATCCACACAAAGGTTGAGAGCTTCGAGAGATTTGTCATCCTTCCAAGGTGGGTTGAAGCAAGGATTCATTCCAATGAGTGATAGGGGGTGATAGGGAACCTATTCCCACCTATTTTGAACTGGTTCAAGGTTGGTGGAGGGATTGTTTTAGACTTTGAAAGGGCTAGTCTGAGTTTTGAAAGTGGAGTACTTCAATGAGTTTTCCTAAACCCTTATTCCCCTTGTTTCTAATTTTCCATGCTTTAGTTATTATTAATTGTTAAAATTTTAGTTTAGACATGTTGTTTTGAGTATTTGTGATATCATTTTTCTAGTTTAATTGATTACCATGTGAATTTAACATTTATACAATTGCTAGAATTTCGACTTTCATTAGACAAATTTTAGTTGTTGATTGAGTTTCTTTATGCTTAACGTGCTTTTAATGCTTGAGTAAGCATGGCAAAAAGAGCTCGGCCTACCCAATTTTGGCATGGGTTGACCAGGTCACGGGTCGAGGTCAGGCTGACCCAACCTAGGCCAAAATCGGGTTGGATTGGGGGGGCCGAGGTCGGGCCGACCATGATCAGCCTTGGCATGCCAAAGACCAAGGTTGGGCGGGCCACGGGCAGGCCGACCGTTTTGTTAAAAACAACATCGTTTTTGACTGATTTTCTTTTTAAAAAAATATTGTGGGTCAGGTTGACTCGGGCCCATGGGTCGGGTTGCTTTTGACCCATTGATATCTCTATGCTTGAGTTGAGCCAACTCATTTGTAAAGAGCAAAAAGGGATATGTAGGAACCAGTTGGTTGGTTCTCTACATTTAACTTGTTACACATCCCATATTTTCTCGGATATGTAGAAAATGCATGACTAAACTAAAATTTAAAATATGCTTGTTCATTTGTAAATATTAAATTAGATTTATAAATTGTTTCTTTGATTCTTGGACTTGATTTCATTTGTTATAAGCATCAAACCCCTCCTTTTGAATATATGTATTAGCTTAGCGTAATTCATAGGATTCCATAATTATAATTGTTTTAGTTTTGGATTTCTTTTATATTTCAGGTTATTGATAAACTTAATATTTTATGTAAAGTTAGTTGTATGAATATGGATAGTCTAAATTAGTTGAGATAATGTTCTAATGAAGTTGAATTACAAGTATTATACTTAATCTAGACAAAATAGGATTATTAGCTTGATACTATGATTTGGATTTATGCATTTAATAATCAATTGGTTGTCCATTTCTTCTTGTTTCTAGTTGTTTAAAGTTAAAACTCGTAAACTTAATTTATTGTTGATATCATGGATTAATTTCGTTGAAATTTCAAATAATCAAGTTGACATTGATTTCATCCATTGTGTGCATATTTCATACAAGTTGTCCAAGTTTTTATTTTCCTTTAGATGTGTTTCATTATGTATGTTTAATCTCTTCTTAACTTTTAAAAAATAGCACAGCTTATTGTATTGTGCTTAAAAGAACCATGCATTGGATATTACATACGAAAAGAAGTATGAATATAAGTTTTCTAAGCTGAAAATTTCAGATTTGTATAACTTGGTTTCATCATTAAAAATTCCAACATTATATATATTTCGATGATTATGGTTTGTGTCAAAGACAATAATTTCTAGCTTTTCAATGTTGATTGTGTCATTGTATTGCAATTTTATTTTCTTAAGTTTTAATGTTGTATATCAATAATTTTGGTTAAAGAAGATATTAAGTGTTAGTGTATTGATCATGTTTCTTCCTTTAGGATAGAATTTCTTTCATATAAGTGGAATTATTAGGATATAATTGTTTCTTTTAAAAGTATTATAATAAATAAGCTAAATTAGTAAATTAACTTTCTCTCATGGGATCAACTCTTATTTGCTATATACTAAATTGATTAATAAATTAGAAAGTAAAATAAAGATTTAATTGTATACGCCTAAAAACACATATCAAATTTTGGCATCGTTGCAGGGGAAAATTTTATTTTTTTGGTTAATTTATTCATAACAAACAAGTCTTTTGTTTTTGAAATTGTTTTATGATTGTACTAAAGAAAATGATGTTTGAAGAAATTTTACTAGAGGAATGTTGACAGTTGAGGAGGACTTCGAGCGAACGACAGAAACCAAAGGCACTGCTTAGAAGGCAACCCGTGACAATAAAAATCATATTTGAATTTCTTTCTCTTTAGCTCATTTTTTATATAGCAATTTATTTTTTAAAAATCAATCAATTCAAAATATTTTTGCTATTTTATCCGCTTGTTTTGCTTGGATATTCCTTTTTTTGCATTTAGTTGTTAAATTGAGACAATGTAAAGTTTAAGTGAGGCAAAGGAAGGGGAATATAAAGACATAACCTGATTGTTTTGTACGCTTTATTTATGAAAATTGAAAAAGGTGAAAAATTATCTAGGAAATTGGATTGCTTGCTAAGGCTAGTTGGTTTTGACATTATTTTGTTTTATATGCACACATTTAATTTTTATTACTACAATAAAGGAACAATAAATTTTAACATTATGGTTGAATGATTAACAAGTTGCATAGGTTATTTTCTTTAATATAACAAGTTTTAAACCTCTTTTGTTTAATTTTAGGTTCACTCTTAAAGGAATTAACTCTCATTTGATAAATTTAGCTTATAAGCGATTGGAAGTCTTATTTTAATTCAACATACATGACATTAAGGTCAGACTTAACAATGTCTAGTATCCTTGGTGATTTTCATTTACTTTTGATTACTGGAGAAATACTTGACGTGACCTTGAAAATATAATTTCCTATGAAAATGTTATTGTTAATAATTAAGTGCCCCTTTGAGACATAAAAATGGTTACTAGGGAAACACTTAAGGACAAGGGACCAAATACTCCTTTAAGATCAAAAGTAAGGTGAGAAGATGAACCAAACACCAAGGGTAGTCTACCTATTGTGTTAGGAGCTAGTAAAAAAAATTCAAGTGAAACCAAGATGCTTTGTATTTATAATTAATATACCGACATTGCTTATAGACTAACTTTATTAAGATGAGATGTGAATGTCTCTAAAGTGTGAGGTTAAAATTGAAAATTTTAAGATGCTTTAAATAATGTTATGTTAATGATTAAATCAATTGTGAATATTTGTTATTCAAAATTTCTTAATCTGATTTCTCCTATGTGAGGTATGGTAGTAAACTACATTCATATTTTGCATTATAGTGTCATTTTGATCAAGAATGATCAGCAGTCAAGTGTGGAGGAATTTGATAAGTAGAAATTATAGTATATTTTACATCCCTATTTTATATTATTTACATAGCACATTTAGGTTAAATTATTTCATTTTCTTATTAATTGTTCAAGGTATTTAATTTTATATTTTATTTCTAAACAAGGGTTTAAATTGTATTAAGTATTTTCTTGTATGCTTGGTTAACTTAAAGAAGAAATCTAGAAGAAAATCTGACCTAAAATAAAATTCAACCCAGAAGAAGCCCAAAATCCAATAGCTAAGAGAGTAAAAAAGCGCAACAACCTATGTTGGAGTGGCACGAGCTCCTCCATCCTTAACCAAGGTCTCGAGTTCGAGTCTTGAGAATGGAGTCGCTTTAAAAACTCGTGAGGGAGGACTTTGTAGTCCAAAAAGGGTCATATCGACTCGAATCTAGATCAGTAGGATGCCCATGTGGCGTCGGATATTGGGACGTTTAACAAAAAAAATCACAAAGGAGAAAACAAGACCAAAATGACACACCAAAGGATAAAAACAACCATCAAAACGCAAAACAATATGCAGAAAATGCAACCAAGGAAGCAAAACATAGAGCCAAGACAAAGAGGAAAACGAAGAGAAAGAAAGAGGAAAATCCATCACATCAGCTCAGCAGAAAAGGAGCAAAACGTAGCAGAGAGGAATCAAAATGAAGAAGAAACCACAAGAACGTCACAACACTATAAGAGGAGCCCAACAATAAAACGCAGCGCAATGCAGAAGCAAAAATAAGAGGAGCCCAGCAATAAAATGCAATATAATAGAGAAAATAAGAGCAAAATCCAGTAACAAAAAAGGAGGAAAAAAAAAGCAAAAACAGAGAAAAGAAAGCAGCGTTAGGTGGGAGAAGGAGACTCACCCACCTGACGCCTCTATCTTTAAACACCCAAAATTCATTTGAAATGGATTAGATAAGAGGAGATCTCCAAAGAATCTAGAAACGTGTGGGTATGAGAGAAGTTCTTCTGGCTATAAAAAGGCAGCAGCTTGGAAGGAGAAAGATGAGCAAGCATCCACATGAAGGTTGAGAGCACTGAGAGATTTGTCATCATTCCAAGGTAGGTTGAAGCAAGCAGGGACGGATCCAGAAATATTTTTTAAGTGGGGGCAAAATTTCACTGGAGGCAAAAAAAAAATATAATGGGGGCAAAAATTTTAATGACGGCAAAATTTTAATTTTTTATAAGTTAAAAATTTAAAATAATATTTTTTTCTTGTAAAATTTCTTGGAGCCAATGGGGGCAAGTGCCCTCACTTGCCCCCATTGTGGCTCCGTCCCTGGAAGCAAGGATTCATTCCAAAAAGTGATAGGGGGTGACAAGGAACTTATTCCCACCTATTTTGAGGTGGTTCAAGGTTGATGGAGGGATTGTTTTAGACTTTGTAAGGGATAATTCGAGTTTTGAAAGTGGAGTACTTCAATGAGTTTTCTTAAACACTTATTCCCCTTGTTTCTAATTTTCCATGCTTTAGTTATAATTAATTGTTAAATTTTCAGTTTAGACATTTTGTTTTGAGTATTTGGTATATCATTTTTCTGGTTTAATTGATTACTATGTGAATTTAACATTTATGCAATTGTTGGAATTTTGATGTTTATTAGACAAATTTCAGTTGTTGATTAAATTTCCTTGTGCTTAACATGTTTTTGATGCTTGAGTTGAGTTAGTTCAATTATAAAGAGCGAAAACTAGCTAGTTGGGTCTCTAAATTAAACTTGTTAAATGTCTCAGATTATCTTGAATATGTCGAAATTGTAAGACTAAACTAAAATTTAAAACTTCTTGTTCGTTTGTAAATATTAGATTATATTTATATATTGTTTCCTTGATTTGGATTTGATTTGGTTCATTATAAGCATCAACCCCTCCTTTTGTATATATGTATTAGCTTAGCGTAATTCATAGTTTTTTATAATTATAATTATTTTGGTTTTGGATTTCTTTTATGTTTTAGGTTCTTGATAAAGTTAATATTCTATGTAAAGTTAGTTGTATGAATATGGATAGCCTAACTTAGTTGAGATAATGTTCGCTTGAAGGTAAATTACAAGTGTTATAGTTAATGTAGACAAAATAGGATTATTAGCTTTATATTATGATTTGGATTTATGCATTTAATAATCAATTGGTTGTCCATTTCTTCATGTTTTCTAGTTGATTAAAAGTAAACTTGTAAACTTAATTTGTTGTTAATATCATGGATTACTTTCGTTGAAGTTTCAAATAATCAAGTTAACGTTGATTTCATGCATTGTGTGTAGATTTCATACAAGTTGTCTAAGTTTTTATTTTCTTTTAGATGTGTTTCATTATGAAAGTTTAATCTCTTCTCAACTTTTTTTTTAAAAAAAATGCATAGCTTATTGTATTGTGCTTAAAAGAACCACATGTTGAATATTAGTTACGAAGAGAAGAATGAACATAAATTTTCTAAGTTGAAAATTTAAGATTTGTATAACTTGGTTTCATCGTTAAAATTTTCAGCATTATATATATTTTGATGATCATGATTTGTGTGAAAGACAATAATTTCCAGCTTTTGAATGTTGATTGTGTGAATGTATTGCAAGTTTATTTTCTTAAGTTTTAATGTTGTATATTAATAATTTTGGTTAAAGAAGATATTATGTGTTAGTTCGTTGATCATATTTCTTTCTTTAGGATAAAATTTCTTTCATATAATGGAAATTATTAGGATGTAATTGTTTCTTTTAAAAATATTATAGTAAATAAACTAAATTAATAAATTAACTTTCCTCGTTAGATCAACTCTTATTTGTTATATACTAAATTGATTAATAAATTTGAAAGTAAAATAAAGATTTAATTTGTATATGTCTAGCGACATGTATCAAGTGTCAAATTGGAGAAAGTCCAATTTATAATATTAACATAAAAGATGCAAGATTAAGTCAAAATCTAATAGTTCTTCTCGTTCTTTTTCTCTAATTCATCAATAAATTTTTCTTAATTTTTGTTCTTTTTTCATAAATTTTAAAATTTTACTGATCATAATACGTTAAAAATTTTTACCTTTTAAGAAGTTGTACATTCTTTGAATCCATAAATCGTACATAACAAATAATATTAATTAATTTGAGAATATGTTTAACAGAATTCATGATGCAAATACTATACATAAAACCAATAAAATGGAGATAAGAATGGGCAAAATCAGTAGTTAGAAGTGGAATTTGTATAAATCGACTGTAAATTTAGATTCAGGATAGGACCTTTGAAACCTGCCTGATAAAAAAATAAAACAGTTAAAAGTCGTTGAGTCGATATTATTTGTATTGTGAACCAACAAAATTGAGGCAATTCAGAAACATGAACCAAAATTGAGTCAATAGTACATGGCACTATCAAAAAGGCGACAGTTAAAACTTGCAAAAGCTGAAAATATCAATTACTAGTTTAGAAATGTGGCACTTGGTGATTGGAAAATGTGTCAAATGTTGTCTTCATCGGCGCATGGAGTGCATGGGACGTAGGACAAAAGCTTTCTTCGGGACGTGCAAAGGTTTTAAATAACGCAATTGTTTTCTCCATCTCTTGATCAAGAGTACGATGGTACTCCTTAGACAAATATCCGAAGCTGTGTATAAAATACAACAAGGGGAATAGAGGCAAGAGTTGAGATCAAGTGGCTGCGAAAAATAGAGAACAGAAGGGCATCTGACTTTACGTGCCTGTTATTCTTTCCCAACCCTACTTTCACCCTCAAAACAACACCGTTAATAGATAGAGAAGATTTCAACTCGAACAAAAGTCGAGCAGTAGTAAGTGGGAAGAGTCAAAAAGGTTCTGAAAACAAATCAAAAGGATAGTTATAAATCTTGAATTGTCGAAGATATGGTTGTTAAGGAAACTCCACCCTGCTTCTTAGAGTAGTTAAGTTGGATTCTTTTTTGTTTTTTGTTACAAGGGAAAAGTAAATAAACAACCACTCAAATGACCTAACTAGCGCAGAGATCTGCGGTACAAAATTCCGTGATTATTATGGTGCAATTGGGTCATGACTAGCATCGGAGGCTCTGGAGAATATGTAAGCCTGGGTTGGAAAAAACTGCAAGAGCGGCCAGGCTATCCGCACACTGGTTCCCCTCGCGATGAACATGCTGTAACTACACCTCCCAATCTCGGTGAAGAAGCCCACGGTTTTCTGCCACCAAAAAAGAGTACTCGGTCGAAGGTAAATTAGACGAGGATAGAATATTTATCACCTCTAAAGAGTCCACTTCGATGAGAACTCGTCGGAAACCAAGCATCCAAGCCAAGTGAAGTCCCGAGTGGACTCTCTAAAGTTCGGCATCAAGTGGTGATCCCCTGCCAATGTGATGCAGGAAGCCACCGCACCACTGGCCATGACAATCCCTAATCAGTCCGTCTGCAGTAGCAATGTTGTGCCCATGCTTAACCACTCTATCAGTATTGATCTTAACCCAGCCTTCCATTGGTTTGGTTCAACACACAAGTTGACCCACTGCTAAATCTTGATCCCCATACACACAACTTTCTACTATTCGAGCCCCAACTATCCAATTAACATAGTCCATGACTGCTTTAAGACCGTCTTCTGGCCAAATAAAGTCCTCTTCAAAAATGCTTTTGTTTTGTTATTTCCAAAGGAACCAGCAAGCTACCCCGTAGATTGTAGCCCAGTGAACCTGCTGCACTTAAGCGGATTTTGTGAGGTTGCAAGTCACCTATTGCTCCACATCTTGTTGAAAAAAATCCGGGTCAACTACTTCTGGGAGGAATTTACACCAGAAACCTTTGATTTGCATGCAATCACGAAGAGCGTGCAATGTTGACTCTTTAGACCCACAAAAAGGACACTTGCTATCCATTGTAATATGGTGAGCCACTCGCTGTTTGTTGGTCATAACCTTTTGCTTGGTCAATAACCAAAGGAAAGCCCTAATCCACTAGGGACTTGCCCACTTCCAGATTGAGTCCCAAAGTCTACTGGTCGCAGTCGTGGTATTGCCCTCTATTAAATCATAGACAGACGTTGTTGTGAAAGTCCCATAATTCGTAGGTCCCCAAACAATGGTATCTTCTGCTGAGCTAGTCATGGATAAGTGTATCGCCGCAATATCCATGCAGATAGTGGAAGGAAGATACTGGTGGATCAAGTGCCACTGCCAGTGGCCCACTTCATTCGTGAAATCCTCAACTGTAGCAGAGAGAGCACTCTTTGGAATTGGGGAGGTCACTACGGATATTAGTGGTCTCCAATCAGGCATCCAGGAATCCAACTAGAATAGGATGTTCCTCCCACTTCCCAATTTCCACCTTAGGCCTTAGCAAACAAATTGCGAAGTGGCAACTATTCCTCGCCAGGTAGCCAAAGCACCTGTCCTATCTAGAGTGATGGGAATATGATCCGGGTCTAGTCAATATTTAGCCCTTAAGATTTTGACCCATAAAGCTATGGGTTTATTAATCAAGGCCCATCCAAGTTTTGTCAAGAGGGCATCATTAGCCGCGCGGAGGCGTTTTAAACCAAGACCCCCTGCTTGCTTGGGTTGGCATATTGCCTCCTAGTTGACGTGATGCAGTTTCCTGTGATCACCGGTATCTCCCCAGATAAAATTTCTCATGATGCGCTCCATGTCATCACAAAGTTGCCACGAATGTTGGGACCCGTTTCCGGAACCCAACCTATCGATCAACGAATCATATTATACGATCATACCTTAACTAATATCGCT
>JAOSBM010144646.1:0-13747 GCA_027568955.1 Erythroxylum tenue | reverse complement strand
AAGAAGATGCACAAAACTAAAAAGATGTGCAAAACTAAGAAGATGCAAAAAACTAAGAAAATGCGCAAAACTAAGACAATACGCAAAACTAAGAAGATGCACAAAACTAAGAAGATGTGCAAAACTAAGAAGATGCCCAAACTAAGAAGATGCGCAAAGCTAAGATAATATGCAAAACTAAGAAGATGCCAAACTAAGAAGATGCACAAAACTAAGTAGATGTGCAAAACTAAGAAGATGCACACTATGAATTTGCACAAAACTAAGAAGATGCGCAAACTAGGAAGATACACAAAACTAAGGAGATGTTCAAAACTAAAAAGATGCACAAAACTAAGAAGAAGCGCAAAATTGAAAAGGTACACAAAACTAAGAGGATGGGAAAAACTGAGAAGATGCCAAAACAAAGAAGATGCACAAAACTAAGTAGATGTGCAAAAATATGAAGATCCACAAAACTAAGAAGATGCGCAAAAATAAAAAGATAGGCAAACTAATAAGATGTGCAAAACAAGGAAGATGTGCAAAACTAAGGAGATGCACAAAACTAAGAAGAAGCGCAAAACTAAGAAGTCGCGCAAAACTAAGAAGATGCCCAAACTAAGAAGAAGCGCAAAATTAAGAAGATGCCCAAATTAAGGAGATGCACAAAACTAAGAAGATGTGCAAAACTAAGAAGATGCACAAAACTAAGAAGATGCGCAAAACTAAGAAGATGCCCAAAACTAAGAAGATACACAAAACTAAGAAGATGCGCAAAACTAAGAAGATGCGAAAAACTAAGAAGATGCACTAAGAAGATGTCCAAACTAAGAAGATGCACAAAACTAAGATGATGTGCAAAACTAAGAATATGCACAAACTAAGAAAATGCGCAAAATTAAAAAGATACACAAAACTATGAAGATGTGCAAAACTAAGAACATGCGCAAAACTAAAAAGATGAAGAAAACTAAGAAGATGCCCAAAACTAAGAAGATGCAGAAAACTAAGAAGATGTTCAAAACTAAGAAGATGTGCAAAACTAAGAAGATGCATAAAACTAAGACGACGCATAAAACTAAGAAGAAGTACAAAACTATGAAGATGCGCAAAACTAAAAACATGCGCAAAACTTAGAAGATACGCAAAACTAAGAGGATGCGCAAAAATAAGAAGATGTAGAAAAACTAAGAAGATGCCCAAAACTAAGAAGATGTGCAAAACTAAGAAGATGTAGAAAACTAAGAAGATGCCCAAAACTAAGAAAATGTGCAAAACTAAGAAGATGTGCAAAAGTAAGAAGATGGGCAAAACCAAGAAAATGCACAAAACTAAGAAGATGTGTAAAACTAAGATGATGCGCAAAACTAAAAAAGAAGCCCCAAACTAAGAAGAAGCGAAAAACTAAGAAAATGTGCAAAACTAAGAAGATGCGCAAAACTAAGAATAAGCACAAAACTAAGAAGATGCGTAAAGTTAAGAAGACGCACAAAACGAAGAAGATGTAGAAAACCAAGTAGATACCCAAAACAAAGAAGATGCACAAAACTAAAAAGATGCGCAAAACTAAGAAGATGGGAAAACTAAGAAGCTGCAACAAACTAAGAAGATGCCCACAACTAAGAAGGTGCGTAAAACTAAGAAGATACGCAAAACTAAGAAGATGGAAAAAACTAAGAATATGTGCAAAACCAAGATGTGTAAAACCAAGATGTGTAAAACTAAGAAGAAGCCCCAAACTAAGAAAAAGAGCAAAACTAAGAGGATGCGCAAAACTAAGAAGATGTGCAAAACTAAGAAGATATGCGAAACTGAAAAAATGCGCAAAACTAAGAGCATGCCAAAAACTGAAAAAATGCGCAAAACTAAGAGGATGCCCAAAACTAAGAAGATGTGCAAAACTAAGAAGATGTGCAAAACTAAGAAGATGTGCAAAACTAAGAAGATGCATAAAACTAAGACGATGCACAAAACTAAGCAGAAGTACAGAACTATGAAAATGCGCAAAACTAAGAACATGCGCAAAACTTAGAAGATACGCAAAACTAAGAAGATGCACAAAATTAAGAAGATGTAGAAAACTAAGAAGATGCCCAAAACTAAAAAGATCTGCAAAACTAAGAAGATGTGCAAAACTAAGAAGATTTGCAAAACTAAGAAGATGGGCAAAACCAAAAAGATGCAAAACTAAGAAGATGTGTAAAACTAAGAAGATGCGCAAAACTAAAAAAGAAGGCCCAAACTAAGAAGAAGCGAAAAACTAAGAAGATGCGCAAAACTAAGAAGATGCGCAAAACTAAGAATAAGCACAAAACTAAGAAGATGCGCAAAACTAAGAAGATGCGCAAAGTTAAGAAGACGCGCAAAATTAAGAAGATGGGAAAACTAAGAAGCTGTATTAAAGTAAAAAGATGCCCACAACTAAGAAGGTGCGTAAAACTAAAAAGATACGCAAAACTAAGAAGATGGGAAAAACTAAGAACATGTGCAAAACCAAGATGTGTAATACTAAGAAGATGCCCAAAACTAAGAAGATGCCAAAAACTAAGAAGATGCGCAAATCTAAGAAGATGCGCAAAACTAAGAAGATGCGTGAAACTAAGAAGATGAGCGAAACTAAGAAGAAGCCCCAAACTAAGAAAAAGCGTAAAACTAAGAGGATGCGCAAAACTAAGAAGATGCACAAAACTAAGAAGATGTGCAAAACTAAGAAGATATGCAAAACTAAAAAAATGCTCAAAACTAAGAGGATGCCCAAAACTAAGAAGATGTGCAAAACTAAGAAGATGCACAAAACTAAGTAGATGTGCAAAACTAAAAAAATGCACAAAACTATGAAGACGCACAACACTAAGAAGATGCACAAAACTAAGAAGATGCTCAAAACTAAGAAGATGCACAAAACTAAGAAGATGGGCAAACGAAGAAGATGTGAAAAACTAAGAAGACACGCAAAACTAAGACGAAACGTAAAACTAAGAAGATACACAAAACTAAAAAGATGGGCAAAACTAAGAAGATGGGCTAAACTAAGAAGATGGACAAAACTAAGAAGTTGTGCAAAAAGTTGAAGATGCCCAAAACTAAGAAGATGCCCAAAACTAAGAAGATGCGCAAAACTAAGAAGAAGTGCAAAACTAAGAAGATACGCAAAACTAAGAAGCAGCGCAAAACTAAGAAGATGCGTAAAACTAAGAAGATGAGCAAAACTAAGATGTAGAAAACTAAGAAGATGCCCAAAACTAAGAATATACACACAACTAAGAAGATGGACAAAACTAAAAAGATGTGCAAAACTTTGAAGATACCCAAAACTAAGAAGATGTGCAAAACTTAAAAAATGCGCAAAACTAAGAAGAAGCGCAAAACTAAGAAGATGCGCAAAACTAAGAAGACGAGCAAAACTAAGAAGATGCCCAAAACTAAGAAGATATATAAAACTAAGTAGATGGGCAAACTAAGTAGATACATAAAACTAAGAAGATGCGCAAAACTAAGAAGATGCACAAAACTAAGAAAATGAACCAAACTAAGAAGATGGAAAAAAATAAAAAGATGTGCAAAACTTTGAAGATTAACAAAACTAAGAACATGCGCAAAACTAAGAAGATGGGCAAAACTATGAAGATGCGCAAAACTAAGAAGATGCGCAAAACTAAGAAGATGCCCAAAACTAAGAACATGAGCAAAAATAAGAAGATGCCCAAAACTAAGAAGATGCACAAAAATAAGGAGATGTGCAAACTAAGAAGATGCACAAAACTAAGAAGATGTGCAAACTAAGAAGATGTTCAAAACTAAGAAGATGTCCAAACTAAGAAGATGCACAAAACTAAGATGATGTGCAAAACTAAGAAGATGCACAAAACTAAGATGATGGGCAAAACTGAGAAGATGCCCAAACAAAGAAGATGCACAAAACTAAGTAGATGTGCAAAACTAAGAAGATGCACAAAACTATGAAGATGCTCAAAACTATGAAGATGCGCAAAACTAAGAAGATGTATAAAACTAAGAAGATGTGCAAAACTAAAAAAGATGCACAAAACTAAGAAGAACGGCAAAACTGAGAAGATGCCCTAACAAAGAAGTTGCACAAAACTAAGTAGATGTGCAAAACTAAGAAGATGCACAAAACTATGAAGATGCACAAAACTATGAAGATGCACAAAACTAAGAAGATGCGCAAAACTAAGAAGATGTGCAAACTAAGAAGATGTGCAAAACTAAGAAGATGCCCAAAACTAAGAAGATGCCCAAAACTAAGAAGATGCACAAAACTAAGAAGAAGCGCAAAGCTAAGAAGATGTGCAAAACTAAGAAGATGCACTAAGAAGATGTGAAAAACTAAGAAGATGCCCAAACTAAGAAGATGCACAAAACTAAAAAGATGTGCAAAACTAAGAAGATGCAAAAAACTAAGAAAATGCGCAAAACTAAGACAATACGCAAAACTAAGAAGATGGGAAAAACTAAGAAGATGTTAAAATTAAGAAGATGCGCAAAACTAAGATAATATGAAAAACTAAGAAGATGCCAAACTAAGAAGATGCACAAAACTAAGTAGATGTGCAAAACTAAGAAGATGCACACTATGAAGGTGCATAAAACTAAGAAGATGCGCAAACTAGGAAGATACACAAAACTAAGGAGATGTGCAAAACTAAAAAGATGCACAAAACTAAGAAGATGCGCAAAATTGAAAAGGTACACAAAACTAAGAGGATGGGCAAAACTGAGAAGATGCCAAAACAAAGAAGATGCAAAAAACTAAGAAGATGTGCAAAACTATGAAGATCCGCAAAACTAAGAAGATGCGCAAAAATAAGAAGATAGGCAAACTAATAAGATGTGCAAAACAAGGAAGATGTGCAAAACTAAGGAGATGCACAAAGCTAAGAAGAAGCGCAAAACTAAGAAGTCACGCAAAACAAAGAACATGCCCAAACTAACAAGAAGCGCAAAATTAAGAAGATGCCCAAATTAAAAAGATGCACAAAACTAAGAAGATGTGCAAAACTAAGAAGATGCACAAAACTAAGAACATGCGCAAAACTAAGAAGATGCGTAAAACTAAGAAGATGCACAAAACTAAGAAGATGCCCAAAACTAAGAAGATACACAAAACTAAGAAGATGCGCAAAACTAAGAAGATGCGGAAAACTAAGAAGATGCACTAAGAAGATGTACAAAACTAAGAGGATGTCGAAACTGAGAAGATGCACAAAACTAAGATGATGTGCAAAACTAAGAATATGCACAAAACTAAGAAAATGCGCAAAATTAAAAAGATACACAAAACTATTAAGATGCGCAAAACTAAGAAGACGCGCAAAACTAAAAAGATGAAGAAAACTAAGAAGATGCCCAAAACTAAGAAGATGCAGAAAAATAAGAAGTTCAAAACTAAGAAGATATGCAAAACTAAGACGACACACAAAACTAAGAAGAAGTACAAAACTATGAAGATGCGCAAAACTAAGAACATTCGCAAAACTTAGAAGATACGCAAAACTAAGAGGATGCGAAAAACTAAAAAGATGTAGAAAACTAAGAAGATGCCAAAAAACTAAAAAGATGCGCCAAACTAAGAAGATGTGAAAAACTAAGATGATTGGCAAAACCAATAAGATGCGCAAAACTAAGAAGATGTGTAAAACTAAGAAGATGCGCAAAACTAAAAAAGAAGCCCCAAACTAAGAAGAAGCGAAAAACTAAGAAGATGCGCAAAACTAAGAAGATGCACAAAACTAAGAATAAGCACAAAACTAAGAAGATGCGCAAAGTTAAGAAGACGCGCAAAATGAAGAAGATGTAGAAAACCAAGTAGATACCCAAAACAAAGAAGATTCACAAAACTAAAAAGATGCGCAAAACTAAGAAGATGGGAAAACTAAGAAGCTGCAAAAAACTAAGAAGACGCCCACAACTAAGAAGGTGCGTAAAACTAAGAAGATAGGCAAAACTAAGAAGATGGGAAAAACTAAGAAGATGTGTAAAACTAAGAAGATGCCCAAAACTAAGAAGATGCCAAAAACTAAGAAGATACACAAAACTAAGAAGATGCGCAAAACTAAGAAGATGTGTGAAACTAAGAAAATGTGCGAAACTAAAAAGAAGCCCCAAACTAAGAAAAAGCGCAAAACTAAGAGGATGCGCAAAACTAAGATGATGCGCAAAACTAAGAAGATGTGTAAACTAAGAAGATATGCGAAACTAAAAAAATGCGCAAAACTAAGAAGATGCCCAAAACTAAGAAGATGTGCAAAACTAAGAAGGTGCACAAAACTAAGTAGATGTGCAAAATTAAGAAAATGGAAAAAACTATGAAGACGCACAAAACTAAGAAGATGCACAAAACTAAGAAGATGCGCAAACGAAGAAGATGTGACCAACTAAGAAGACACGCAAAACTAAGAAGACGCCCAAAACTAAGAAGAAGCGTAAAACTAAGAAGATACACAAAACTAAGAAGATGCCCAAAACTAAGAAGATGGGCAAAACTAAAAAGATGGACAAAACTAAGAAGTTGTGCAAAAAGTTGAAGATGCCCAAAACCAAGAAGATGCCTAAAACTAAGAAGATGCGTAAAACTAAGAAGAAGTGCAAAACTAAGAAGATGCGCAAAACTAAGAAGCAGCGCAAAACTAAGAAGATGCGTAAAACTAAGAAGACGAGCAAAACTAACAAGATGTAGAAAACTAAGAAGATGCCCAAAACTAAGAATAAACACACAACTAAGAAGATGGACAAAACTAAAAAATGTTCAAAACTTTGAAGATACCCAAAACTAAGAAGATGTGCAAAACTAAAAAAATGTGCAAAACTAAAAAGATGCACAAAACTAAGAAGAAGCGCAAAACTAAGAAGAAGCGCAAACCTAAGAAGATGCGCAAAATTAAAAAGACGAGCAAAACTAAGAAGATGCTGAAAACTAAGAAGATGCCCAAAACTAAGATGATATATAAAACTAAGTAGATGGGCAAAATAAGAAGATACGTAAAACTAAGAAGATGTGCAAAACTAAGAAAATGCACAAAACTAAGAAAATGACCCAAACTAAGAAGATGGAAAAAAAAGTAAAAAGATGTGCAAAACTTTGAAAATTAACAAAACTAAGAACATGCGCAAAACTAAGAAGATGGGCAAAACTATGAAGATGTGTAAAACTAAGAAGATGCGCAAAACTAAGAAGATGCCCAAAACTAAGAACATGAGCAAAAATAAGAAGATGCGCAAAACTAAGAAGATGCGCAAAACTAAGAGGATGCACAAAAATAAGGAGATGTGCAAACTAAGAAGATGCACAAAACAAAGAAGATGCGAAAAACTAGGAAGATTGGAAAAATTAAGAAGATGCACAAAACTAAGAAGATGCGCAAAATTGAGAAGATGCACAAAACTAGAAGATGTTCAAAACTAAAAAGATGCCCAAACTAAGAAGATGCACAAAACTAAGAAGATGTGCAAAACTAAGAAGATGCACAAAACTAAGAAGATGTGCCAAACTTAAAAGATGCACAAAACTAAGAAGATGTGCAAAATTGAGAAGATGCCTAAATAAAGAAGATGCACAAAACTAACTAAATGTGAAAAACTAAGAAGATGCAAAAAACTATGAAGATACGCAAAACTAAAAAGATGCACAAAACTAAGAAGATGTGCAAAACTAAGAAGATGCCCAAAAAAAGAAGATGCACAAAACTAAGCAGATGTGCAAAACTAAGAAGATGCACAAAACTATGAAGATGCACAAAACTATGAAGATGCACAAAACTAAGAAGATGCGCAAAACTAAGAAGATGTGCAAACTAAGAAGATATGCGAAAGTGAGAAGATGCGGAAAACTAAGAAGATGCACAAAACTAAGATGATGGGAAAAACTGAGAAGACGCCCAAACAAAGAAGATGCACAAAACTAAGTAGATGTGCAAAACTAAGAAGATGCACAAAACTATGAAGATGCGCAAAACTATGAAGATGCGCAAAACTAAGAAAATGCATAAAACTAAGAAGATGCGCAAAACTAAAAAGATGCACAAAACTAAGAAGAACGGCAAAACTGAGAAGATGCCCTAACAAAGAAGTTGCACAAAACTAAGTAGATGTGCAAAACTAAGAAGATGCACAAAACTATGAAGATGCACAAAACTATGAAGATGCACAAAACTAAGAAGATGCGCAAAACTAAGAAGATGTGCAAACTAAGAAGATGTGCAAAACTAAGAAGATGCCCAAAACTAAGAAGATGCCCAAAACTAAGAAGATGCACAAAACTAAGAAGAACCGCAAAGCTAAGAAGATGTGCAAAACTAAGAAGATGCACTAAGAAGATGTGCAAAACTAATAAGATGCCCAAACTAAGAAGATGCACAAAACTAAAAAGATGTGCAAAACTAAGAAGATGCAAAAAAACTAAGAAAATGCGCAAAACTAAGATAATACGCAAAACTAAGAAGATGGGAAAAACTAAGAAGATGCACAAAACTAAGAAGATGTGCAAAACTAAGAAGATGCCCAAACTAAGAAGATGCACAAAACTAAGATAATATGCTAAACTAAGAAGATGCCAAACTAAGAAGATGCACAAAACTAAGTAGATATGAAAAACTAAGAAGATGCACACTATGAAGATGCACAAAACTAAGATGATGCGCAAACTAAGAAGATACACAAAACTAAGGAGATGTACAAAACTAAAAAGATGCAAAAAACTAAGAAGATGCGCAAAATTAAAAAGGCACACAAAACTAAGAGGATGGTCAAAACTGAGAAGATGCCAAAACAAAGAAGATGCACAAAATTAAGTAGATGTGTAAAACTATGAAGATCCGCAAAACTAAGAAGATGCGCAAAAATAAGAAGATAGGCAAACTAATAAGATGTGCAAAACAAGGAAGATGTGCAAAACTAAGAAGATGCACAAAACTAAGAAGAAGGGCAAAACTAAGACGTCGCGCAAAACAAAGAAGATGCCCAAACTAAGAAGAAGCGCAAAATTAAGAAGATGCCCACATTAAGAAGATGCACAAAACTAAGAAGATGTGCAAAACTAAGAAGATGCACAAAACTAAAAACATGCGCAAAACTAAGAAGATACGTAAAACTAAGAAGATGCCCAAAACTAAGAAGATACACAAAACTAAGAAGATGCGCAAAACTAAGAAGATGCGAAAACTAAGAAGATGCACTAAAAAGATGTACAAAACTAAGAAGATGTCCAAACTAAGAAGATAAACAAAACTAAGATGATGTGCAAAACTAAGCATATGCACAAAACTAAGAAAATGCGCAAAATTAAAAAGACACACAAAACTAAGAAGATGCGCAAAACTAAGAAGACGCACAAAACTAAAAAGATGAAGAAAACTAAGAAGATGCCCAAAACTAAGAGGATGCAGAAAACTAAGAAGATGTTCAAAACTAAGAAGATGTGCAAAACTAAGAAGATGCATAAAACTAAGATGACGCACAAAACTAAGAAGAAGTACAAAACTAAGAAGATGCGCAAAACTAAGAACATGCGCAAAACTTAGAAGATACGCAAAACTAAGAGGATGTGCAAAACTAAGAAGATGTAGAAAACTAAGAAGATTCCCAAACTAAAAAGATGCGCAAAACTAAGAAGATGTGCAAAACTAAGAAGATGTGCAAAACTAAGAAGATGGGCAAAACCACGAAGATGCGCAAAGCTAAGAAGATGTGTAAAACTAAGAAGATGCGCAAAACTAAAAAAAGAAGCCCCAAACTAAGAAGAAACGAAAAACTAAGAAGATGCACAAAACTAAGAATAAGCACAAAACTAAGAAGATGCGCAAAGTTAAGAAGACGCGCAAAACGAAGAAGATGTAGAAAACCAAGTAGATACCCAAAACAAAGAAGATGCACAAAACTAAAAAGATGTGCAAAACTAAGAAGATGGGAAAACTAAGAAGCTGCACAAAACTAAGAAGATGCCCACAACTAAGAAGGTGCGTAAAACTAAGAAGATAAGCAAAACTAAGAAGATGGGCAAAACTAAGAAGATGTGTAAAACTAAGAAGATGCCCAAAACTAAGAAGATGTCAAAAACTAAGAAGATGCGCAAAACTAAGAAGATGCGCAAAACTAAAAAGATGTGTAAATCTAAGAAGATGCGTGAAACTAAGAAGAAGCCCCAAACTAAGAAAAAATGCAAAACTAAGAGGATGTGGAAAACTAAGAAGATGGGCAAAACTAAGAAGATGGGCAAAACTAAGAAGATGTTCAAAACTCAGAAGATATGCAAAACTAAGAAGATGCGCAAAACTAAGAGGATGCCAAAAACTAAGAAGATTCCCAAACTAAGATGAAGCACAAAACTAAGAAAATGCGCAAACCTAAGAAGTTGCACAAATCTAAGAAGAAGCGCAAAACTAAGAAGATGTGCAAAACTAAGAAGATGCGCAAAACTAAGAAGATGCGCAAAACTAAGAAGATGCACTAAGAAGATGTGCAAAACTAAGAAGATGCCCAAACTAAGAAGATGTACAAAACTAAAAAGATGTGCTTTCTAAGAAGATGCGCAAAACTAAGACCATTCAAAAAACTAAGTAGATGCGCAAAACTAAGAAGATGCGCAAAACTAAGACGATGGGCAAAACTAAGAAGATGGGCAAAACTAAGAAGATGTGCAAAACTAAGAAGATGCCCAAACTAAGAAGATGCACAAAACTAAGATAATATGCAAAATTAAGAAGATGCCCAACTAAGAAGAAGTGCAAAACTAAGAAGATGCACCAAACTATGAAGATGCACAAAACTAAGAAGATGCGCAAAACTAAAAACATGCTCAAAACTAAGAAGATGCGCTAAATTAAAAAGGTGCACAAAACTAAGAAGATGGGCAAAACTGAGAAGATGCCAAAACTAAGAAGATGCACAAAACTAAGAAGATGTGCAAAACTATGAAGATGCGCAAAACTAAGAAGATGCGCAAAACTAAGAAGATAGGCAAACTAATAAGATATGCAAAACTAAGAAGATGTGCAAAACTAAGAAGATGCACAAAACTAAGATGAAGCGCAAAACTAAGAAGATGCGCCAAACAAAGAAGATGCCCAAACCAAGAAGAAGCGCAAAACTAAGAAGATGTGCGAAACTAAGAAGATGCACAAAACTAAGAACATGCGCAAAACTAAGAAGATGCGTAAAACTAAGAAGATGCCCAAAACTAAAAAGATGCGCAAAACTAAGAAGATGCCCAAAACTCAGAAGATGCACAAAACTTAGAAGATGCGCAAAACTAAGAAGATGCGGAAAACTAAGAAGATGCACTAAGAAGATTTGCAAAACTAAGGAGATGTCCAAACTAACAAGATACACAAAACTAAGATGATGTGCAAAACTAAGAAGATGCACAAAACTATGAAAATGCGCAAAACTAAAAAGATACACAAAACTAAGAAGATGCGCAAAACTAAATAGTAGCGCAAAACTAAAATGATGAAGAAAACTAAGAAGATGCTGAAAACTAAGAAGATGCTGAAAACTAAGAAGATGTGCAAAACTAAGAAGATGCGTAAAACAAAGAAGATGAGTAAAACTAAGACGACGCACAAAACTAAGAAGAAGTACAAATCTATGAAGATGTGCAAAACTAAGAAGATGTGCAAAACTAAGAAGATGGGCAAAACCAAGAAGATGCGCAAAACTAAGAAGATGTGTAAAACTAAGAAGATGCGTAAAACTAAAAAAGAAGCCCCAAACTAAGATGAAGCGAAAAACTAAGAAGATAGGCAAAACTATGAAGATGCGGAAAACTAAGAATATGCGCAAAACTAAGAAGATGCGCAAAGTTAAGAAGACTCGCAAAACTAAGAAGATGCAGAAAATTATGAAGATACCCAAAACAAAGAAGATGCACAAAACTAAGAAGATGCGTAAAACTAAGAAGATGGGCAAACTAAGAAGCTGCACAAAACTAAGATGATGCCCACAACTACGAAGGTGCGTAAAACTAAGAAGATACGCAAAACTAAGAAGATGGGCAAAACTAAAAAGATGTGCAAAACTAAGAAGATGTGTAAAACTAAGAAGATGCCCAAAACTAAGAAGATGCCAAAAACTAAGAAGATGCGCAAAACTAAGAAGAGGCGCAAAACTAAGAAGATGTGTAAAACTAAGAAGATGCGCGAAACTAAGCAGGAGCCCCAAACTAAGAAAAAGTGCAAAACTAAGAGGATGTTAAAACTAAGAAGATGCGTAAAACTAAGAAGATGCGCAAAACTAAGAAGATGTGCAAAACTAAGAAGATATGCAAAACTAAGACGATGCGCAAAACTAAAAAGATACACAAAACTAAGAAGATGCGCAAAACTAAGAAGAAGAGCAAAACTAAAAAGATGAAGAATATATACAAAACTAAGACTATGGACAAAACTAAAAAAATGTGCAAAACTTTGAAGATACCCAAAACTAAGAAGATGTGCAAAACTAAGAAAATGCGCAAAACTAAGAAGAAACGCAAAACTAAGAAGAAGCGCAAAACTAAGAAGATATGCAAAACTAAGAAGACGAGCAAAACTAAGAAGATGTAGAAAACTAAGAGGATGCCCAAAACTAGGAAGATACATAAAACTAAGTATGTAGAAAACTAAGAGGATGCTCAAGGCTTTAGCCGCATTTCAAGTGTCTTTTGTATTTTGGATGTTGTTTTATGGCTTCAAATGCCATTAAAGCTTTGTAAAAATCTTACTCTGGTTATTGGTGGAATTTACATTCAGACTTTCAAAGAATGCATGTAATTTAGGTATGAGTTTTTTCATTTTGGGACTGATGTGGGTGTATGGTTGAGAGAGTTAAGATTTATTTAAGCTTTGCTGTAGTTTTGCCGTCTGGGGTCGGGGCGCTCGTCGCGATAAGTGTTCGTCGCGATGAGGGCAAGCCGCTGGCTCGTTGCGACGTTGAAGTAATTACTAGTCGCGACGTATGCCTCGCAGGTTCATCGCGACGCATGTTTAATCAAACATCGCGACGTATGTCCTCACCCATGCCCGTCGCGACGTGCAGTCCCAGACGTCGCGAAGTTGCCGTCTGCTTCCGTGGAGTTTCTTTTCCTAAATTTGCATTTCCAAGTCTTTCTCTCACGCTTAGGTTTCATGGTTTTGCGTCCGATGTTGGGCTCCAGAAACGGGGTCCAACATGTTGTGGTATCAGAGCGAATAGGTTAGGTCTCAGAGTGACTAGGTTTAGGTCCAGGTTGCATAGCATGCTTTTAAAGTGAACAACTTGCATTGTTTTCAAATGTTTTATATGATTTGAATTGTTTCACGTACTTTAAACATTATTTTGCATGAACTAAGAGTTTTTCAATGGTTTTATTGAAGGAGTGAATATGCCACCTCGTAAGAGTACTCGAGGAGCCATGACCCGATCTCACTCTCGCTAGGGGAGAATGAATGAATCCCATGTCCCGCAAGATGCAGGTACACATTCTGCTCCAATGTCTGAGGCACCTAGTATGCATCAGGAAGTGCCTCCACCGCCTCCTCCTATGCCTCAAGTTAACCCTATGGATTCGGGATTCTTTCAGGCTTTTGCTCAGGCTTTCACATATGCCATGGGGCAAGGATCTCAGGTTTTGATGCAAGCTCCAGTAGACAGGAGTGGATAGTATGACAAGCTTCGTAAGTTTGAGGCTGTGGATTTCAGTGGGACGACTAATCCGAAAGAGGCTGAAGCTTGGTTGAAGAGGACTGAGAGGGTCCTGAATCAGATGAGATGTTCAGATGAGGATAAGTTAGAC
>JAOSBM010144635.1:0-13749 GCA_027568955.1 Erythroxylum tenue | reverse complement strand
GAAAACCATTTCAGCCCTCATCCAATCCCTACTCAAATACCCCTTCTATTCTTACTGTTCACCGTTCCATTGATTTGACAAATAAACCTTGAGGTTTATTGTCTCCTACTGTGCACTTCTCTTCTTCTTCTCACTGTCTTCGTTTCCTCCTTGCGGCGGCACTATTCATCCACTATCTCTGTCTGTATGCGTTGCCTTGCCTTCACCGACACCAGCCTTACCGAGCCGCAAGCTCAAGCCGCCCACATCACAAGCCTGCGTCTGTGCGCGTCTCCAGTTGTTGCGCCTCCTAGCTGACGCCGGCTGCTCCTGTTCTATTCTCTGGCTTGTTTTTAATTGCTTCTGTCTCTTGTAGTTCACTGTTCCCTGATTAGACCATTAAATGTCAAGGTTTTCAGTTACAAAAACCCTTGTTTTAATTCATTCTTCTGCCTTCTTCCGAGCTCCTTGCACGATGCCGTATTGCCCTCCAGCGCCAACCTCCTCCAGCTGCCTTTGGTCTTGATTTTAATCAACGCCAGCTGTCCTTCTATTCCTTTGCCTCAATTTGATTTGACCATTTAAATGTTGCATCCTTTTTAAGCCGTATCTCCTGTATCTGATGCCCATGCGTAGTTTTGCTGGCCTTTCCATTTCATGATTTTCTTAACGATGTTGTCCACTAAATTCACCTCCAAATGCATCCCTTTGCTTGCTTTATCTTGCCTTCTCTTGTTGTAATCTTCTTCCTTATTGTTCCATAAAGACAAGTGGACATGAATCTTCGGAAAATGACTTAATTATAATGCTTTTAACTCAATTTAATTTCTTTGCTCACAATTTGTACCTAAAATTAAATATAAATTAAATTGAGTACCTTAAGCATTTTTATATCAATAATTGCTAAGTGAAAATAATTAAAAATATCAACAATTAAGCACATATCACTAACAAAATTTCCTCAGTGAACAAACCTCAGGAAACTGCTCCTGAAACTTCTTCCCAACCCTTTGAAGTTAAAAATCGGGGAACCTCAGATCATGGAAGGCAGTTGTTTTAGAAGGTATGGCGGACTCCACAGAAGATCATGCATTAACCTACTACCCCCTAGAGATCAAGGAGGAGCAGATCTACGTCATTCCTCCTTTAGAGTTATCTAAGAAGGGAGCTGCTCATTTCAGGTTAGCTCTGATAGGTTTTTCCATAGGCAAGAGACCATCCTTTCCTGTGGTTCAGAAAGCCCTAGCTAAGTCCTTGGTAGAGTTTGGGCTAATGGAGACGTTAATTACTAGCTTAAACAACTTTTTGCTTAAATTTTATTCAGAGATAGGACTGAATTTGGTGCTGGAAAAGGGACCTTGGATTATCTAAGGGAAGCCTTTATTTCTAAGAAAGTGGTGTCTAAATGGGCGGGAACAAGAAGAGGCTAAGTTTACCCCGGTGTGGGCTAGGTTTCATAATATTCGAGTATAATACTAGAATACTGAAGGGTTAGGAAGGATTGCAAGTGCTATGGGACATCCTCTTTTAATGGATTCTCAGATAGCTAGGATGTCTAGGATAGTATATGATGTGTGTGGAGCTAGAACTATATAGGAGTTGGCCATCTTCCTTCCAATTGGCTACGTAAATTGAGGAGGGGAAAATAACTTTTAAGGAAATAAGGATTGAGTATGAATGAAGGCCTGATCAGCAAGTGCAAAAGAAGGAATGGACACCTACAGGGAGACTTTTTGAGACTGGATTACAATAAGAGTTGGAGAAGGGAAAGGAGAAGATATCAACTATTCCAACTCAGCAGGAAAAGGTTCAGGAACTAACCTCTGAGAAGACAGTTCTGAGTAATAAGGAAATTAAAGTATCAGAGATTCCAATTGAGCAAAGCAAGGAGCAAGGTTCTCAATAGGAGGATCATATTAATGAGATGACAATACAAGAAGCCAAAGATGCAAGCACTGCTAGGAGTCCTTCTCTTTTGAACTAGGATCAACATATGCAAGAAGAATCTAATGGAGACTTTGAGGATTCCAGCTCTTCTGCTGTAAATCAAGTAGGTATAATTCCTTCCTCTCTTATTTTTGAATTGGTTCCTAATAGTCCTCGTATGGGAGGGGAAGAGGGGGACTTTACAGTGAGGAAAAGTAGGAAAACTAGTAGGAAACAGAAGTAGGATGTGTTGCTAGTTTCTAGTTCTTGTGATAATGGATTTGGTCTTTTGGAATGTGAGGGGTCTAAATAACCCCAAAAAATAATTAGCAGTACATGCTTGCCTTAAGAGATTATTAGTTTCTTTTTTTTAATAGAATCTAGGATTATATCTCCTTCCTATTTGAATAATGTTTGCTCCCCCTTGTTTCCTAGATGGGCTTATTATAATAATGTAGACCAGTCTTTGAATGCTAGGATTGTGTTAGCTTGGAATCCTAATAGCTTTTGTGTTTTATACTAAACTCCAATGACCAACTGATTCATTTGGAATTGTTCCCTAGGAACTCTTCTTCTACCTTCTTAGTGACTTATGTTTATGAAGCCAATAAGCTCAACCATACGAAGAATATCTGGTCTGATCTGTCAACCATTAAAAATTCAATAGGTAACCTTCCTTGGATCATTGCAGGAGATTTTAATGCTATTTTGTTTCCTCATGAGGTAGATCCTATAAGTTCCTCTGCTATGAATGGGATGAGTGATTTTCGAAAATATGTTGAGGACAATGTTTTGTTTGATTTAAATTCCAGTGGTCCAAGTTTTACTTGGAACAATAAACAAAGTGGAGACTCCTTTAGTGCTAGGAAGTTGGATCGAACCCTTATAAACTCGGTTTGGAGCACTAGGTTTCCCAGTTCATATTGTCTTATTCAGAACCCAAACATCTCAGACCATTCTCCATTAGTGGTTAGGTCTGTAGTTCATAAGCAGAAGAGAACTTCTCTTTTCAGGGTTCTCAAATTTTCTAGCCTCTCATCCCAATTTCCTTCAGATTGTAGAGGATGTTTGGTCCTCTCAAGTTCAGGATACTCTGATGTATTGCGTAGTGTCTAAGCTTAAGATGGTTAAAAAAGATCTCAAAATCTTGAACTCTCACCAGACAGGGGATGTGAATGTTAGAGTTGAGAACTGCCAAGTTTTTTTTATAACATTCAGGATCAAATAAGACTTTTTCCTAGGTCTTTTAGTCTTATTTCTAAGGAATCTGATGTCATTAATAAGTTAATTAGAGCTCTAGAGGATCAGGAGTCATTCTTTAAACAGTCTTCCAGGATTAGATGGCTAAGAGAAGGGGATAAGAACACCAAATTCTTCCATAATTCTCTCCTAGCTAACAGAAACAAAAATAACATTCATTCCTTTATAGTGGGAAATGGAAATAGGATAGTTGGTCTAGAAGGGATTCAAGATCAGTTTCTTGAATACTTTCAAGGTTTTATTGGAAATAAAAAGGCTCTTCACTGTTCTAAAGAGTTTGTGGAAAAGCTTGTCCCTCATTCTTTGTTAGACAATCTTTCCAATTCCTTTATTGCTGAAGTTTTAGCACAGGAGATAAAAGAGGTATTCAGCTCTCTTAATCAAAGTAAGGCTCCTGGTCCAGATGGGTTTAATGGGTTCTTCTTCAAACAAACTTGGCATATAATTGGGGAGGAAGTTACTAGTTCCATTCAAAAAAATTTCCAACATGGAAAACTCCTCAAAGAGCTTAATTCCACTTTCATTTCACTCATTCCCAAAAAAGCTCATCCTTCCATAGTGTTAGACTATAGACCTATCTCTTGTTGCAATATGCTCTATAAGGTGATTGCTAAAATAATAGAAAATATGCTTAGAGAGATTCTTCCTCAAATAGTTAGCCCTAATCAAAGTGCCATCATTAAGAACCATCGAATAGGGGATAATATCCTGTTGGCCCAAGAGATTTTCAAGAATTATCACCTCTCTAATAACCAGAAGAGGTGTGCTTTTAAAATTGACCTTCAAAAAGCCTATGACTCAATTCAATGACATTTCTTCCTTAATGCTTTAGTAGTTGTAGGCCTTCCTTTGAAGTTCATAGAATGGGTTAAAGAATGTATAACCTCCCTTCCTTACCATATTTCGATAAATGGAACTCCCTAAAAAAAATTTAGAGGGAAGTCGGGCCTAAGACAAGAAGATCCCTTATCTCCATACCTCTTCATTATTTGTATGGAACTTTTCTCTAGGTATTTAAATATTTGTATAGATAGTATTCCTTCCTTTAAATACCATTGAAGGTGCAAAGCCCTTAAACTCACCCATCTCTTGTTTGCTAATAATCTCTTGCTGTTTTGTCATGTGGATTTATTTTCTGCTCAAACCTTGCTTGATTGTTCGTGTACCTTCTTTACTTTTTCTGGCATGGACATAAATCCTTCCAAGAGCCAGCTTTTCTTATCCCCTGATGTGAATTACCTGAATCATCGAATGGAACTATCTCTGGTCTCAAGAAAGGCACTCTCCCCATACGGTATTTGGGGGTAGCTCTCTTAATAAGTAGGTTATCTAGGAGGGATTGCCTATCCTTATTGTATAAAATTGATACTAGGATAAACAAATGGACTCATAAAAATCTTTCCTATGCTGGTAGAATCCAATTGGTGATTTTTATCCTATCTTCTTTCCAAGTGTACTGTACTAGTCTACCCACTTCATTCTCCCATCATCCATTCTTAAGGATATAGAGACTAAACTTAGGAATTTTTGTGGCCTGGGAAGGTGGATTCTACATCTCATGCAAAGGTTAAATGGAGTGACATTAGTAGACCGAAAAAGGAGGGTGGTTTAGGGGTTAAACATTTGTCTACTTGGAATAATGTCCTGTCAGGGAAAAGGATTTGGTATCTATTTGTTGATAGGGAGGCTTTGTGGGTTAAGTGGGTGCATACTATCATTTTGAGAAGGAAAAACTTTTGGAGTCCCTAACCTGCCTACAATAGTTCTTGGAGTTGGAGGAAAATCTTATCTGTGAGGGATAAAATGGGGAGCTAATTCAGATTTAGGATAGGAAATGGAATTTCCACTCTTTTATGGCAGATCTGTGGCATCCAAGAGGAATCGTGAAGAACTTCTCTTCTCCGAGAGGGATCAATAGGTTGGAATTTCCAATGATAGCAAGAGTCTCTGAAGTTATCAGCAATGATGAGTGGATATGGCAAGAGGCATCCATAGAGATCATTAGTAACCTTGAGCCCCTTCGGCACCAACCAAATAATTCTCAACTTGATTATTGGCAATGGTTAGCTAGCTCTACAAAAAAGTATACTAATAGTTCACCCTACATTTTCTTGAGACCTCCTACACAGAAAGTTCCTTGGCATAAGTAGGTTTGGACTAAAAGCACTAGCCCTAGGTGGTCTTCTATACTATGGCTAGCTTTCCTTTAGAAGTTACAAACTTGGGATAAATTTCTCTACATCCAAACTCCTAATCACTGCTCTTTATATATCTCGGATAATGAAGCTATTGATCACCTATTTTTTAAGTGTCAATTCTCTAAATCCGTACGGGACCAATGCCTCAACTATTTTTGTAACATCCTGTTATCTAAATTGGGGTTAAAATGGTATTTATTAGGGAATAATAAGAAATTAGGAAGCATAATTCATGCTCATGCATCATTGTATATTCACACATATGTGAATATTTAGTTTGATACACACAAAAATTGTACATGCATTCATTGACATTTTTGGGTATAAATTAATTTTTAAAAATAAAATTAAAATATGAATTGTGAGTTATTGGGGCAAAAAATTTATTTGGAGCATAATCTGATTATTTCAGAATTTTTGTTGAATTTTAGAAATTTTTAGAAAATTTGGAATATTTTGGACCAATTATGGTGTGACACGTGGCAACATATGTATATGATAAATGGCTTGTATATGTGGTGACATGTGGCAATAAAACATATGTGACAAATGGTGAATCGGTGGAGAAAAAGAGCACACGTGAAGGACATGAAATGAACCCACTTATTATTATGTTTTAAATTAGGAAGAAACCACTGTAGCTTCTGTTCTCCACTCAAACACTCAACACTGCGATGCTCTTCCCTGTTCTCCATCACCGAATAGCAACTTACTATACTTTTGTGTTGTTGATTTCCCTTTCAGTGCTAGAGTAATTGTTGACTCAAGTAAGTGATTTTCATGTTGTTTCCACTGTGTAAATGAATATGTGTATGAGAGTTTGGAGAAATGTAGTTTCGGTACAAATGGAAGATTTGTAAAAGTATGGATAGGTTGTTATTGCATGTTTGTGGAACAATATTCCATAAGGTAGTGCTGAGGTGAATTTCGAGCTAGTAGAATCTTTAAACTGTGGTTAGGAAGAGTGCAGAAAGTCAGAAAAAAAAATGAAACAAGTATAGTAAGCATGAAAACGCAGTAGAGAGAGAGAGAGAATATATGGGATTTCAGATTTAGGATTGTTGAAGTGTAAATGTGATGCTGACTTATTTAGAGAGTGATTTGAAGTTAGACATGCACGATTAAAAGGTTAGAAGGGTTGGGTTTAGTCTAGAGAAAATGCAAGGAAAAAAAATGCAAGGTGTAGTTGATGAACATGCTCTGTTTCTGTGATATATGTGTTAATGGTTGGGAAATGTTAGGGATGGATTTATGTGAAGTTAAAGTGTAAGAAAGCATAGACTATATCGAGGTGTGGTGTTTTAAGGAGGAGAATGATAGAAAACGTGGACTGAGAAGGGAAGAAAAAAGAAATGGAAGTGCAGACCGTGTTGTACACAAGGGTTGAAGATGATGTATAGTGTTGAAAAACTTTCTAGTTTTGTTGTTTATAACTAATGCTGTATTTTGAGTTGTTTTAGCATAAGATAAGTTGCAAATGAAAGAGACAATGAGAGGGTATAAATTAAATATGATAGGGTAAGTGGAAGAGAGGAAGAAGAATGAAGAAAAATTGACGTTTCGGTGATCTAGGTTGGTGAAGAAGATGTAGTTAATGTGCTGGAGAGAGAAAATGTCATGGGTTAGTTGTATGGGATAAAAACTAGAGTTTTTCATTGAGCAGCCCTCAGTCTTTTTCCTATAACTCTTTCATCCGAACTTCAAATAACTTGAAAATTGGACCAATGGATTCCTAAGACATTTTTCTTTCTCCTCATAAAAATTTAGAGCTATCTGAATTAATTTGAAATTTATTGATAGGATGAAAGTGTGGAAGTTTACTGGAACGTTATGACCTAGAAACTTTTCATGATCATGCTTCGGTTTTATAATTATAACTTGAGCTATATATTTTTGAATAAGTAAATTTTTGATTCACATTAAACTAGAGACATATTTCTACAATTTTTGTGAAGAGGTCAAAATTTAATTATGTCTCTATGATTTTCAAAATTGGCATGTAATTGAGCTGTCGCTTAAGTTGAAGCACTGTCAGGGACAGAAATTATGTCCTGTGGTTATTGAATAAACTATATTGATGTGGGCCGAATTAGGTTACGTTGTCTTTAACAAAGTTGTAGCTTATTCTTTTATCTTTAAATGGATATAAAGTTTGTAATTTTTGAATATCTGAGCTGAAAGATATGAGTTGTACAATTAGAGGGTATGATCATGTACTAGCTGAAAGTTCAAACGTGAACAGTCTGTGGTATTTTGTGCATAACTCATTGAGTACTAAATCAAATTGAATGATCTTGGAGGCTTTAGAAACTTAAGACACTGCAAAACAACTTTCCAGAAGGAAGTGTTGCCTAATTTTGTCATTTACCCTATCAGATTAATTATGCAAAGTTGACCAAAAATTATATGGTAGAAAATCTGAAGTGAAAAATTAAGTTATGTAATGGATTTCACATTGTTTTACTATGGTTCAATTTATAAGTACCAAATGATATTAATGAGGGCTTTGATATCTAATTGATTTAATTATAAGAATTACAATAAGATACCCGAAATTTGTCATTGAATATGCATTGTACATAGTTAGTTTACATGAATGTTCATTAATGAATACAAAATTATGCAATATTGTGATATATGTATGTATTGTATGTATAGTGGGGCACACTGAACGACCACATCCAGACGTTGCTGGGACATCTAGGCAATAGCCGTTTGGAGCATATGGTGAGTAGCCTAAGATGGTCTCACCATTTTGTTTTGTACATTATTGAACTGTATTGTGATCTTATTGTACTGAATTGTGTTGATTGTGTACTGGATTCTGGACAATATTTGTCCGAGGCGTTTGGATGAATGAGAATGATATTTGAAGTGCTACTTGAATGTAAATGCATTTGTCCAAGTGATTTTCTAATTCTCAACTGAAAGTTTGAATGCCGGACCTAGTCCGATGACCATTACTACTGCGATTTTGATACTGTGACTGATATATTGTTATATTATATGCAAATGAAAGTGATTGAATTGATGAATGAATTGTGGCATGCACTTCATTCCAATGCATGTAATGCAATGGAGTTGTGACTGATGTGGCTATTGATACTGTTACTGATATGAGCTTTAAGCTCCCGCATATGTGGTTCGAGCCTATGGCTCGGTGTGATCAATGAGTCACAGACTGACTGACTGAGCCCGATAATTCAGGATACTATAAAAGCACACAGTCATAACAAAATAAAAATGAATGTGAGTCTCATACATGTTGCATCTGCATATACTTTGAATTCATTGAATGATTTTCAAAGTTGTATAAATTTTGTTATATAATTGAATTATGTATCTAATAAATGATTTATCTATGATAGTATTTGATACTTTTTAAGTGGAGTTGAGCTGTATGATTACATGCTATAATTGATCTTGTTTTATTTCATGAGTGAACCATCGAGGATGGTTACTCTACTGAGTTCGCAAAACTCATCAAAATTGCACCGTTGCTTTTCAGGTTCGAGAGTGAGACGACCTAGCTTCTAAGACTCCGTAGAAGCATATTTTGTGCAACTATTATAGTCAGATTTGGCTCAGAGGACGGTCAGCTGAGATTGAGGACTTAGCTTTGTTTTCATGTTTAGTGTATTTAGTGTGTACTGAGTTGTTTAAGCTCATAGGGTAATGTTGTTAACCTTGGGTGGTATGGTGTTGTATGAAAAGATGTAAATTATAGATTTTGACTGTTGTGATAACCTTTTGAGTATATAAAAAAAATGTGTTATTGATGGTTTAGTGTATGATGCAATGTTATGTACAGTGAAGATAAGATAGTTAACATGTCATTTCTAACAGGCATGTACACGTGTACCCAATGGACACATCTGCATATGTCAGTTGGGAATGGGGTGTTACAGTTTTGGTATCAGAGCATGGTTTGGCATCCATAGGGATATGTGATGATATTAAGTGTGAAATATTGTAATGTCGGATGGTAATCGAAGTTATTGTGTATTGTAGGTTACCTGACGTAGGTGATATCAAATGGAACACTCAGCTGACCTAAGATCGAAAGGAGCCAGTAGGAAGTCGTCGGTATCTCGACCTGAGCGAGTGCCTCCAAGAATTCTTGAGAGAAGGGAAAGGAGGTGCGACAAACTACGAAAGCAGGGAGCTGTAGTTTTTTTATGGCAGTACAGACCTTGCTAAAGCAGAGGGATGGTTAGAGCGGATAGAACGAGTATTTGATCAGATGGACTGTGAGTCGGACGAGAGGTTTGACTATGCCATTTCTTTGCTACAAGGCCCGACTTATCAATGGTGGAAGACTGTTCCCGGTAGTGCTACCAGGCCTTGCACTTTGACTTGGGGAGACTTTCTGAGGGTTTTCAAAGAAAATGATATGCCCCAGGTATACATGGATAGGAAGATGAAGGAGTTCATGGATCTGAAACAGGGTGAAAAGTCTGTCGCAGATTATGAGATCAGATTTAATGAGTGGATGAGGTAAGCTTCTGTCTTAATTCCTACTGAAGTAGAAAAATGTAGGACATTTGATGAAGGCCTGAACATGGAGATTCGGACAAGCCTATCTCTTCCTAACCTGAGCAGTTTCACTGAGCTTAGAGTAGCCTCGATCCGAATGGAGCAATTGTTGAGAGACGGTCAGTTTAAGACCAGTCAGAAGAGACCCAGCGTCTCTCAGTGAGTATTTGGATCGCCAGCTGGATCTAGGCAGTCAAGATTCAGACAAAGGGATGGTTTCACTCAGATTGGGAATAAAAAGGGTGCAATATCGGGTCAATTGCCAGCTTGTCAATATTTTGGGAATAGGCATAGTAGCGTATGCTGGAGATTGACAGGAACCTGCCTTCGGTGTGGCTCACATGATCATCAGATCAGAGATTGTACATTGATGTCTGGAGCATAGTCTGTTGGAAGAGGGAGTAGAATAATAGAACCTAGTATTTAGTAGAGCCGAGCCAGTGGGACTAGACAGAGAGGTCATGGCAGAGGCAGGACGAGTTCTGGAAGTGTTATTGGGAGGACTGAGGTGCGGAGCAATCAGCCACAGTCTCAAGCTAGAGTTTATGCCATGATAAGACAGGAGGCTCAGGATTATCCAGATGTCGTCGCAGGTATGTTATCCTTAACTACTTTTGAGGTTGATACATTGCTAGATCCTGGATCTACGCATTCATTTATCACACCGCACATGGCATCTAAATTACATTGTGAGAGAGAGTTCCTGAAATGTGGATTAGAGGTGAGGACACCAATTGGTAGTACTACCATGATTGGGGAAGTCTGTAAGAAGTGTTTGATTCGAATTGATCAGGCAAAGTTGGCAGCAGATTTAATTGTTTTACAGTTAAAGGAGATAGATGTTATCTTAGGTATGAATTGGCTCACTACTAATAGGGCCATCATAAATTGTTATACGAAGGAAGTGATTTTAGAGTCTCCTGATCAACCGAGAGTAGTATTCAGAGGCATTAGCCAAGCAGTGCCAACCAGACTGATTTCATTTATTAGTGCTCTGAAGTTAATGTCTGGTGGATGTGAGGCCTATTTGGCCAACATGATTGATACTCGAGCTGAACAGAATGTACAAGATATTCCTGTGGTGAAGGAATTCCTAGACGTGTTCCCCGCTAAATTACTTGGTTTGCCTCCAAATCGGGAAACGGAGTTCACAATTGACTTAATTCCAGCTGCTGCTCCTATATCCATTCCTCCATATAGGATGGCACCTGTGGAGCTAAAGGAATTAAAGGTTCAGTTGCAGGAGTTGCTCAAGAAGGGGTTCACTAGGCCCAGTGTTTCACCTTGGGGCGCTCCAGTGCTGTTTGTGAAAAAGAAGGATGGTACTTTGAGGTTGTGCATTGATTACAGGGAACTCAATCGAATTACAGTGAAGAATAAATACCCATTGCCTAGAATTGATGACTTGTTTGATCAACTACGGGGAGCTCGAGTATTTACTAAACTTGATTTGAGATCTGGGTATTATCAGCTAAAGATAACAGAGGCGGATGTACCGAAGAGTGCTTTCAGGTGTAGGTATGGACATTTTGAGTTCTTAGTAATGTCGTTTGGGTTGACAAATGCCCCAGTTGCATTTATGGCATTGATGAATAAGGTGTTTCAACCCTACCTGGACCGGTTCGTAATTGTGTTTATTAATGACATTTTAGTGTATTCGAGAAGCAATGAGGATCATGTTGAGCATCTGAGAATAATTTTACAGACTATGAGAGAAAAACAATTATATGCCAAATTCAGTAAATGTAAATTTTGGTTGAATCAGGTGGTGTTTCTGGTCATATCGTAACGGGGCATGGTATTCAAGTGGATCCAGCAAAAAATTGAAGCAGTAATGAGATGGGAGACACCGAAGAATGTATCAGAGATCCGGAGTTTCCTCGGATTAGCTGGTTATTATCAGAGGTTTGTTGAGGGGTTTTCTTTAATCTCAGCCCCTCTGACTAAACTTTACGGAAGAATGTCGCATTTAGATGGAATGACGAGTGCCAGAGAAGTTTTGAAGAGTTGAAACATCGGTTGAATACAACACCAGTGTTGACTATTCCATCAGGATCTAGTGGATATATGGTATACAATGATGCGTCGCATCAGGGACTAGGGTGTGTATTAATGCAGCATGGCAAGGTGATAGCCTATGCATCGAGACAATTAAGGTCTCACGAGATGAATTACCCGATACATGATTTAGAGCTTGTAGCAGTTTTTTGCTCTAAAGATTTGGAGACATTATTTATATGGAGAGACATTTTAGATATACACTAATCATAAGAGCTTGAAGTATCTGTTAAGCCAAAAAGAGTTGAACATGAGATAGAGAAGATGGATAGAGGTACTAAAAGACTATGATTGCACAATTGAATACCATCCGAGGAAGGCTAATGTAGTAGCTGATGCTTTGAGTAGAAAGTCAAATACCAGTGTAGCTCAGATCCAGTCATTGAGGATACCAAGCCTGAAATAGTTGAGAGCTTTGAATGTGGAATTGAATTTAGAACAAAGTGACGTATTGACAGCTACATTGAAACTGAGGCCAATGTTACATGATCGGATTAAAAAAGTATAGAGTAAAGATCCTGAAATGGTGAAGTTGATTGAGAAAGTTAAGAAGAATACAGTTTCTGAGTTTGAATTTAGAGATGATACATTGTGGCTAAAGTAGAGACTATGTGTGCCTAATGTTGATGATTTCAGGAAGGAAATCTTAGAAGAAGCTCATATGGCCGCTTATGCTATGCATCCTGGTACTACCAAGATGTATAACAGATTGAAACAACATTTTTGGTGGCCTGGAATGAAAAATCAAGTAGTGGATTTTGTTTCTAAATGTGTAGCATGCTAGCAGGTTAAGGCCGAGCATCAGGCTCCAGTTGGAAAATTGCATTCGTTGCCTATTCTAGAGTGGAAATGGGAACGAATTACTATGAATTTTATAATGGGATTGCCTAAGACTTCGAGGAAGAATGATGCGATATGGGTTGTGGTGGACCGATTAACTAAGTCGACCCATTTTATACCAGTACAGGAGACCAATACATTGGACCAGTTAGCTCGGAGATATGTGAATGAGATTGTGATATTGCATGGGTTCCAGTGTCTATTGTATCAGACAGGGATCCCATATTTACTTCGAGATTCTGGAAGAGCTTACAGGCAGCTATGGGCACATAGCTAGTTTTTAGTACAACTTTTCATCCTCAGACAGATGGACAGAGTGAGAGAACTATCAAGACTGTTAAGGATATGCTCAGAGCATGTGTATTGGAGTTTCAGGGAGCTTGGGATCAATACATAAAAATGATTGAGTTTGCTTATAACAATCATTATCATAGCAGCATTGGGATGGCACCATATGAGGCGTTGAATGGAAGAAAATGTTAGTCGCCTCTATACTGGGATGAGGAAGGTTTGAGAATGATTGAAGGTCCAGAACTAATACAGGACACTGTCGAGAAGGTGAAATTGATTCGGAGTCAAATAAAAGCGGCTCAAGATATGAAGTGAATCACACGTTAATACAATTGTTAATAACAATATGCAACAGCACAAGAAGGGGGTTGAATTGTGAAATCTTTTCGTTAATCCCTTTTTGCAAAAATTATTTTCGTTTAAAAACAAAATATTTGTTTATATATGAACTACTGTAAATCTGGCGTAATTTTGAAATTGAGAAACACAGTTAAGAGAGAGAGAATTTGACACAGTGATTTTATACTGGTTCATCCCAAACCATGGGCTACGTCTAGTCCTCAGATTTCCTTATGAGATTTCATTATTTCTTCAAACTTTTACAAGTATTCTTTTCGCTGAGCCTCTTCAGGTCTCTTTACAATCAGTATTCTTTTACACT
>JAOSBM010144623.1:0-13753 GCA_027568955.1 Erythroxylum tenue | reverse complement strand
AAAAGTACAAGACTATACTTCTTGTAGCGTCTCTCAGTAGCTAAAGTCGTCTCTCGATTCTGAAAAATCAACACTGCAATTTTAGTGAGTTTTGCGAACTCAATGAAGTAACCATCATCGATGGTTCACTCAATTCATGCAACACATCACACATATGACATATAATTCACATATTTGTATTTTTCATAATTATCACATATCACTTTCTCATTTAAAGGTAAGACAATCATACATTTCATTCAGTGAACATACGTATAACAATGAATATGAAATGCTCATGTGACTTTTTTCCAATTATTACATTGTTATGATCGAGTGCCTAAACTGTCTCGTATCTATTGTGAATACTAGGCTCATTTATACTATCCCTTATCCGTTGGAGATACAGGGCTCATTTTACATAGGGAGCCTTTGGCTCTTAATCACATTTGGAGCTTTAAGCTCATTTTCGGTGGCTACTCAGGTCACAACTCTTATTATCTAATCATGCAATCATGTATGGAATGCATCTCTCACAATCAATCAGTCATATCAAGAAGCATTTAGTTGTTTACATTCACACACAAGTAGTACTTCAATATCTCATTCATGCATGAAAATCATCGGACCTTCATTGTCTGGAATTAACACAATCAAAATCATATTTATATCATCATTCAAAACCTATTTTAAAGAAAATAATTAATTGAGAGAAAACGTCTAAGTTACTCACAGGTCGCTCCCGAAGCTAATGCCTGGAAGTTTCGGCAATGTCTGGATGTTGACATTCTAGTTGATCCTCTATATCAAACAACATATACATATCAGAAATTTGCACAATTTTAAATATTTATTAATCCACATGTATATATATGCAATATGCACAATGCATGTTCATAACAATCCCAAGTATCATTCTATAATTCTTTTCATGTAAACATTATATACCCAAACTCACCTAAGTATCATTTATACATATGGTTTGTACCTCAATAAAACCATTAAAATCACAATTCATCAATCTTTGAATCATTTTAGATTTTTCCAAAAACTGACTTTCGGGTTTACTATACATGATCAATTTGACAATGAAAATGAAGTAATTAGACAATACTCTCTTCTATAAAATTGTTCTCCTATCTCTTAAGTTTCTAATGACATCAAAATAATTCAATTTGGTTTAAAAATATGAAAGTTATACCCCAAATATTTTCGAAATATTCTTATACTGAAACAGTATCCTGTACTCAACTTTAATTCAAAATCTGGAATTCTAGAGACAGAATTAAAATTATATTTCTTCAAAAAATTTGTAGCCCTATGTCTCTAGTTTACTCCAAATCAAAAATCATTCCTTTTAGATGACTATAGAAGAAGTTATAGGCAAAAGAAGGAAGGATGTTTAGGGCACTTTTGAGTTTTTTAACCCAACAAAAATTAAGTCACAGCTGTGCATTCCAAAATAACCAAGTCACAGGCGTGCAACCATAATGCACGCCCTTGCACACCAACAAACAAGTCACAGCCGTGCAACTTTAACGCACGACCGTGCACACCCAATCTCCAGAACCAGTTTCTATCCCAATTTTAACACTCCATCTCTTCAAAATGGTTTAATATTGTTATAATTTTTGGTGGAGATGTAAATCAATGCGTTTTGAGTCTAATGGTTTAAGTCCCAAGTCATTTGGAGGTCTAGAGAAGAAGATATGGCCAAAAGATCAAGGGATGTTCGTGTCTGTCTCTAGCCTTAGAAGTCACGACCGTACAGTTTTCAACAATTTAGAAATGTCACGATCGTGCTCCAGCACGATCGTGACATTTCTGTCTCTTGTGGAAAATCACGATCGTGCTTTCCCAAATTTTTCCCGAAGTCACGATTGTGCTTCTTCTCCTTCTTCTTCTTCCAAACCCTAGAGTTTTCTTCTTCTGTCTTTTCTTTTAAACCAACTTCTCTAACTCATCTCAAGCCCATTTTCGACTTCCATGCAACCCGATACATTCAAAAACAGATCAAAAACCAAGAATTAACATCAAATTTCAAAACCAAAAAATCTCCACGCTTCTCTTCAGTTCTCTACGTTTTACTCATCTTCTTCTTTTCTTTTTCTCTATCTAACATTTCAAATTTAATTATACTCTCATTTTCTCTTCTTTTTCCATTCTCATTTAACTCAAAACATTCATAAACAACTCCAACATTCAGATTAAAACGCAAACATTAAAAACAGAATATCCCTCACTCATCTTTCTCATTTTCTGCGTTTCTTTCCACTTTTGAAAATTTTCATCTCATGTACATTTTGCATTTTCCTCTCAACTTCAAATAAAATCATTCACAGACAACTCCAAATTTCAGATTAAAACACATACTTCAAAATGGAAATTTCATTTTTTTTTTCATCTCTGAAAACTCTAAAAACTCATGTATACAGTGAATACACAACCATAAGCAGAGCATTTACTTGTTCTTTTCTCCAAATATTTTCTGCACTTAATCATACACGTTTTCTACGATCTTTCAACTCCAAAATCATTTCTACACTATCTTATAGCATAATGATCATCAAAACAAATCCACATTTTCATACTATATTCACGATGAAAATGAAAAATGCCTATTTTTCTCTTATTCATGTCATGAAAATAAATCACCATTTTTGTTTCCTAAACCAACAACTCTAAAGGATTAACAAGATACTTACTCGATAAAACTCCAAAATCTTCAAAAACTCAGGAAGCCCTAATCTTCACGCAACTCACGTATACCATTTTAGGTTTGGCAAGGTTTAGTTTTTCTTAAGGCAAAGGGAAGAAAATTGAAGTTGGGAGTAGCAAAAAGATAGATGAAAAAAAGATTTAACTTTGGTGGAGATTTGATGAAAAACTCTGTGTAAATGAAGAAATTTGAAAAAGAAAGCTACAAGGAAGATGAAGACAAGAGTACAGTACTTAGTCTTTCAAAGTTAACAAAAATGTGACTTGGTCTTTCAAAGTAATTGTATGCTAAAACTTGAACTAGACAAGTGACACTTGTCACTTATCTAACATCTAAGGATTTAACTAAGTTCTTATTGAACTAGTCCCATAACTCTCATCTTTTCATTCCAATCATCTCTAAAATTTTCAATATCAATAACTCACAAATTCTAATGTCATGCCCAAATTTTCAAAGCCATTTTTAACAATTCTCCAATATCATTTGATTCCTATTTCTATTTCCATCCATCAATTTAGTTGCCAAGTAGCATTTTTCCTAGTACAATAATATTCAACATTTTTGGAGATTATTCCTAAAATTCACCAAAAATTCAAAATCACTAAACAAACCTTCCAATCAAATTTTCAATACACCCAAACCACGATTCTCAATAAAAGTCTCATTTCACATAAATAAAGCAATTATACCCAAAAATTGTCAATGAATGCATGTACAATTATTTTCATGTGCAAAAATATCTATATTCACGTGTATGTATATATCATCTAATGCATGAACATGAAATGCATTTTCTAATCTCTCAATAATCTCTCTTATTTACTATTTTAGCCTCCCCGCGGGTAATGGGATGTTACACATACAAATAAAACCAAATTCTTTTGTTTTATTAATAATAAATATTTTCGTTATAAAAGTAACTGGAAGAAAATTAAGTTATATGTAAATACACTTGCTTTCTAGGCACTATATTTACATAACTCCAACAGAAATTTTTGATAAAGAGATGCCTGTAGATTAGTTAGACTATGACATTCGTGTGATTAGTCCTTTGGGTAGTAATTTGTTGGTTAATTAGGTTTATAGAAACTGTCTTGTTATGATCCAAGGAAATGAGTATGTTGTGGATCTAATTGGATTGCCTTTTCATGAATTTGATTTCAGTTTGGGTATGGATTACTTGTCCAAGCATCAGGTGGTGGTTGATTGCAGTGCTAAGATAGTTATGCTTAGGAAGCCTGATCAACCTGAAATACTATAATATGACATTCGCACTAGTTCTCTGGCTAGTGTGGTATCTGCTATGCAAGCTTGAAGGTTTCTTAGAAAGGGATGTGAAGCTTATCTAACTTTTGTGTTTGATTATAAGAAGGAGGGTGATAAATTACAAGATATTCAAGTGGTGATTGAATTCCCGGATGTATTTCCTAAAGAGCTACCCGGACTCCCTCCTGGAAAGGAAGTGGAGTTGTCTAATCGAAGTTATGCCTGGCACTGCTTCCATATCCAGAGCACCATACAAGATGGCTCCTACTGAATTAAAAGAGTTTAAGGTTCAGTTGTAAAAGCTACTAGATAAGGGGTTCATTTAACCCAGAGTATCACCCTTGGGAGCACAAGTTTTGTTTGTTAAGAAGAAAGATGGTACTCTCCGGATGTGCATTGATTCGTTGCCAAAGATAGAAGATCTATTTGAACAATTGAAAGATGCAAGAGTACTTTCAAAGATAGATATGCAATAAGGACACTATCAACTTCGAGTAAAGGATGTGGATGTTTTGAAGACTGCATTCAGGACCCGTTATGGACATTATGAATTCTTGGTAATGCCATTCAGGTTAACTATTTCTCCAGCTGCATTCATGGATTTGATGAATGGAGTATTTAGGCCCTATTTAGACTAGTTTGATGTGGTGTTCATAGATGATATCCTGGTCTATTCTAAGAATGAACATGGCCATGTTCAACATCTTCGGATTGTGTTACAAACCTTGCAAGAAAAAAACTGTATGCTACGCTGAGCAAGTGTGATTTTTGGCTTCAGGAGGTATCTTTTCTAGGACATGTTGTCTCTTATTAAGGGATTAGAGTTGATCCTAGTAAGATTGAAGCAACTGTTAATTGGAAGCCGCCATGAATGTGACGGAAGTGAAAATTTGTATAGGTTTGGCTGGTTATTATCACCTGTTTGTGAAGGGGTTTTCGGTGATGACATCCCCTTTGACTAAATTGCTACGGAAAGGAGTGAAGTATGAGTGGTCTGATAAATGTCAAACTAACTTTGATCAACTAAAGAGAATGCTTACTGAAGCTCCTGTGTTGGCTCAACCCACTTCTGGTAAGGAGTATGTTATGTATAGTGATGCAACTAAAAATGGTTTGGGCTATGTTTTAATATAGGATGGAAAGGTAGTTGCATTTGCCTCTAGATAATTAAAACCTCACGAACAGAACTACCCTACACATGATCTGGAACTTGTAGCAGTAGTGTTTGCTTTAAAAATTTGGCGACACTACTTGTATGGGGAAAAGTGTAGGATCTTCACTAATCATAAGAGTTTGAGGTATCTACTTACCCATAAGGAACTTAATCTGAGACAACGGCGTTGGTTGGAACTGTTTAAAGATTATGACAGTATTGTGAATTACTATCCGTGTTGGACCCCAAATTTTTTATCTATTTTATTAAGCATGAATTAAATTATTTTGAGGTCTTGTTAGATTAATTATTTTGGAGTAATTATCATGTCAATGTTAGGAGGATTTATTGTTTGAATTGGTGGAATTAAAGTGTAAATGTATTAAGAATGCATGAGGGGTAATCTTGGTAGACCACTTAAACCTTTAAGTTATAAGGCATAAGTGGAAGGGCATAAGGGTCATTTTACAATCATTAAGAGTGTAAATTAGAAGAAGAAATGGTTGGTTGTTAGGAAGAGAAGAAGCATCGTGGGAAAAGAGAAAAGAAGGGAGAAAACTTAGGGTTTTGGGAGATCTTGAAGAACTTGAAGAGTTTGAAGCCAAACAAGTAAGTACAAGCATTCTTTTTTCTTCATTGGTTGGATTAACCTTATTTAGTGATAGTTAGGAGTGAAAAATAGGGTTGAATGTGTGTAGGAAGTTAGTGTTGAATGGTATATGAAAAATGTTGAAATCTTTTAGGGTTAACGATTATATTATGTTTGTGAATGAGTTTGGGATGGCATGAGCTTAGAAATGAAGTAGGAATGATGGTTTAGGGTTAAGATGGGTTATAATTGAAGGATGGGAAGTTTAAAGATGAAGAATGTCAGAAAAAAATAGGTTTCGGGAGATTTTTGGCCTCGCACGTCGCGGCGCGCTCATGCCCTCTCCACAGCGCTCTCCAGCATTCTCGCCGCGACGCGCTCCAACATTCTCGCCGCGGCTTGCTCCTGTTTCTTGCACTAACATGTTTTGGTATTTTAGGCATAACTTTTTCTGTAAAAGTACAAATTGAGTGATTTTTGATTCGTTGTAAACTAGAGACATAGGGATACAAGTTTTATGAAGAAATGAAATTTTGATTCAGTCTCTACAGATCTCAATTTTTGGATGAAAATTGAGTATAGATTATAGTTTCAGCATAAGGATAGTACCCCATGTTTGGGGTATAACTTCCATGATTCTTAACCAAATGGAATAATTTTGGTATAGTTCGAAACTTAAGACAATGAAGAACATTTTTATAGAAGGAAGTGTTACCAAATGTCTTCATTTATCTGATCATAATGATCATGGAAACGTCAAACCAGAAGTCTAAGTTTTGAAAGGATTATAATTCAATTTTTGCGTTTTGATTATTAAAGCCTTATGAATTTCCTTTGAATATGTATTGATTGAGAAATTCTTTGTGTTTAGGAAATCAAGCAAACCTTACCTAAGAGCAAGAAGAAAGGTAATCTTGAGCTTGGATTTCAAGCATAATTAGGTGGGTGATGTATTTATAGTTATTGTGTGATTGGGCAAATTCTTGCCTATGTGTGAGTATGTGTTCTAGGTTATGCATTGAAAGATGCATGACATTTTGATTGAATATGTGATTAATTGTTTGAAAATGATTGATTGAAAATTTGTAATGATTTTGATTTCAATATGCCTTGATATCTATCATGGCATTCTGTACAAATTAAAAGAAGGAAGAAAAAGCATGAAAGCATATCATTTTGATAAAATGATTCTGAGCATGATTATGTGCTTCTATTTGGGCAAGAGTGGAACCATTTTGTTCGTCACGTGCGCATTGACAAGAGCCTTCTCCCTGCTGCCCGCTTGTGGCATATGAGCTCTGAAATGGACTCATTCTGTTCATGGGGTAAACTTCGATTTCCTCATTCTGTTTCATGGAACCCTTGAGCCGTTTGTTGTGCATTGCATATTTGAACTGTTAGGTATGATGCATATTGAGTGTTATGTGTTATGAGTTGATTTGTGAGTTGAGATAAATGTGATGAATGTGTAAATGTCTTGAATATAGCATGAGTGCTAGAATTGCTGGACATGTATACATACATATGCTTGAAATTGTGCTAGTTACCAATGGCTATAAATATATTAGTCACTGAGCTGTGTAGCTCAACCCATTATTTTTCCCTCCTCAGGTGCGACTCAAGACGACAGTTGATCCTTGCAAAGCATCGAAAACTCCACAATAGTTAGAGATATTTGTACTAAGTTAGTAACAATTTTGGATAGTTTATTAAGCATATCAACATTGAGCATCCTTATGTATTTTGTTTTAAGCTTTGGTATGTATGATGTTGTGTAAGTAAAGTTTGTTTGAACTCGTGGAATGTAATGGTATGAAGAATTGAAGTTTCTTTTGAGTATGAGTATGCTTAGCTTGATGTTAGATGTGAATGTATGTGTTTGTTTTGAATGGTTGAATATTGGATGTTGGATTTATGATTTTGGGACTTTCGCCGCGACGAAGCTAGTGGCCATCGCGGCGAACTTCCATTGGTTCGCCGTGACGAACCGATATGTCGTTGCGGCGAGCGCCCCTTTTGCGACATTGCCACGGCGAGGAATGGCTTATGCCATGGTGAATTCCTCTTTGCTGCCACGCTAGGATTTGTTTTAATTAAAATCCTTTCCGCTTTTATCTCATACGACTATCCCGACGGGTCACCCCTGGTTCAGCCTTGGGGGTCGGGACTCGGGCCTAACGTTCTTCTGTATCAGGAATCGATTGTTGGGCTCCAGAAATGGGGTCCAACATCTTGTGGTATCAGAGCCTAGGCTTTTTCCTAGGCTTAGAATGCATGATAGTAGGATTGTATGCTAAATGATTATTTGTTGCATTGCGAATTGATTGATTGCATTAAGTGACATGCATATCATGCATACATGTAGGAAATAAGATTGAAATGTAGCTAACCCTTAGTGTTTATATTTGAAGGAGTAAGATGCCACCTCATAGAAGGACACGAGGAGTTCTGCAAGGATCAGTTGCACCTGACTCTTCAACAAGAGGGATAGTACTGATGAGTCGGTAGCCCCAAGAAATACTGAGGCTTCTGTAGGGCAAGATAGTGAGCCCATGCAATCGCAGACACAGGAGTCGCCAGTTCTGCAAGAACAAGTGCCTCCATTGGATCCGAGAATGTTCCAAGCTTTTACTCAGGCATTTGTCCAGGCTATGGGTCAGATGCCACAGCCTTCTGCTTCGGCCCAGCTAAGAAAGGGAAACAGTTTGATAAGTTGAGGAAGTATGGAGCAGTCGACTTCTATGGGACAACTGATCCAAAAGAAGCTGAGAGATGGTTGAGAAAAACAGAACGGGTATTGGAGCAGATGGATTGCGAGGATGATGAGAAAGTGGTATATGCTACTAGTTTACTTCAGGGAGATGCTCTACATTGGTGGGAGAGTGTGCCAGGGAGCCAGATGAGACCGGTAGGGTTAGCATGGAAGGACTTCTTAGTTGCTTATAAGAAGAAGTACTTGTCGGAGGTGTACATTCAACAGAAGCAGAGGGAGTTTTTGAGTCTCACCCAAAGGGAGATGACTGTGAGCGAGTATGAGCATCGGTTTACACAGCTATCCCGATATGCAGCTGAGATGATGATGAGTGAGGCGGCTAAGTGTCGTAAGTTTGAATCGGGTTTGCATCTAGCCATCAGAGAGAAAGTAGTGGTGCAGAAGTTTTGTGATTTTCAGTAGTTGGTTGAAGCGGCACTGAGCGTTGAAAACATAGAGAATATCAAGAATGCTGTAAACAAAAAGAGAAAAGGGAGAGAGCAGTTCAAGAGGGGAGGTAGTACTAGTACTCCTATGCCAGACAGGAATGCCAGGAGCTTCCCTATCCAGTCTGAGGAGAGGAGCAGTGGTGCAAGTAGGTCCAGACAGGTGAGGACTCCTACCTATTCTCATCAAGCCTCTACGGTAGGAGGCAACAGAAAGGGAGAAGGGGACAAGTTATCCGTCCCTAAGTGTGATCATTGTGGCAAGTTCCATGGAGGAGAGTGTTATAGAATGACCGGAGCTTGTTCCAAATGTGGAGAGAAGGGGCACATGGCCAGAGAGTGTCCTTAGTATGCCAGACAGGAGAGAAGTCAGATGCAAGTTTCCAAGAGATCTGAAACTGTGGGACATAAGACTACAACTGAAGTGGGCAGTTCTGATGCAGCTAAAAGGGCGAGCCTTCCAGGGAGACCAAGGGGGCAGGCACCAGCTAGAGTGTTTGCAATGACACGGGATGTTGGGACCCGACTTAGGAAACCGGACCCCAACCGGAAAAACGGAAACGGAAAACGGAAACAAACGAAAGCAACCAAAAGCATTTGGATCATAATGCGACGAAGATCGAAATAACCAAGCGAAACGAAAGGCGAAACACAATTCAATCGAAACAAAGCAAAAGAACGGTTCAATCAAATCATATTGCAGAAACAAATCAATAACGGATCCGACTTAAATCCGAAGCGAAAACATAAGGCGAAAGAAGCGAAAGCAAATCGAATTCAAAATCGAACTAAAACAAATTTCCGACATCCGTGAACAAAAATTTTAGAACAACATCGCGTTGGAAACCAACCACACTCAGCTCGGTCTAAACTAATCCGGATCGGTATAAATTTTTTCTTCATTCTTATACATCTTTATTCAATCTCACACAAAGCACTTCAATTTCATCCTCAACCAAATCTCAATTTATTTGATTCTTTAAAATCAAAATCTTAACCGTCAATTTTCTCCAAATCTTATTAATCCTTTCTTTTGTCAATAGACATTTAATACACATATCCATAAACATACATTTCAGCCACACACAATTTATCAAAAATTGGGCAGCATAACAGCTGTATTTTAAAATCCCAAAAATTTGCAAATCATTTTTAAACTCACTTCAATACTAAACCAATCCACACAATTTCATCGGACCTCCCGCCCGGAATCCCAGCATAAACAACCACAATTATATACCTAAAATACTTCAATAAGTCGCGGAGAAGCAGGGCCAGCTCGCGATCGCGAGCCGTAGTCCCTCAGAGAAAACAAAAGTCGGCTGGCGATAGCGAACAGCTCGCGAGAACGACTGCTCGCAGTCGCGGTGGCTCGCGACTGCGAGCCTCCTCCGAAAAAGGCCAGCTTGCGATCGTGAACAGCTCGCGATCGCGAAATGGCTCTGGCTTCAATTTTCTTTTTTTTAAAACCTCAAAATTTTTAAAAAATTCAAACTCTTGATCCCGAACTCCAAATTTGATAACTTTGGTATCAATAGAAAGCTCAAAGGAAGCTCTACAACTTCCATGAAAGGCTCAAAAACAAAATTGGCCTCTAAGGGAGTCAAAAACCACTTCAAATTTTCTGTCCACTAAAGATCATACCAAAACAGTAACAGAAACTTCTAAACTCATAACTCCACATTCCATGGTCCAAAATTTCCGTACTTTACATCAATGGAAAGATAAAAACATACTCTAAAACTTTCATGAAGCACTTAAAGGCAATTTCAACCTCTAACTAGGTCAATTTTTCAACCAAAGATTTTGCCAAAAAGATGTGTCATCCTACAACATCCAAACTTCCAAATTTCATATCTTCCATTATCCACAATCAAAAAATAACATATTATACATCATTGTAAAGCTATAACTTCCTTTACAACTTTCCATAAGGCTACTTGCCCCAATTCAAACCACATCAATACATAATTTGCCTCAAAACACTGCACACATAAACTTATCCTATGAGCATGTTTTTGAACAAAGCAAAATAACCTAACTTTGAAAGACCATAACTTTCAATCCTGATATCGAAAAATATCATCCTTTATGGAGATAGAAAGCTCTCAACAGAAGCTACAAGTTTCATGAAGATCATTTTATCAAATTCTGCCTATCTCAAAAAGTCAACTTTACTTCTATTCATCCCAAAAAGTCAAACTTCCTTAATTCTCCAAATTCTCACACTTTCACTAGTTATTTCTTACTTTTAACTCCATTTAAGGCAATTTATTCACCACAAATGTTCTCATTTAAGTTCATTTAATATTTCTAAATTTCACTTAAAGACTGGGGTCCAACATTTCTCCTACTCTTAAAAGAATTTCGTCCTCGAAATTTCAACTTAAGAAAGCACCAAGTACTTGCTTCTAAATGGCCATAATCACTCACTTTCTTATCTCATTCCTTATCCCACATATTCTTAACTTATTCACACTAGTTCACTTCTTGTATTTAATACCACCAATATTGTATCAAATCACTATAGCCACCAATCACATATCTCTTCACATATTTACACAAATCATCAAATCAATCTTTTGAATGTTTATACATATATCTCTATCATTACTCCCATCTTTCAAGTATTCCTTATTTCATCTCACAAATGTATATTCAAATTCAAGTCATCCCAATTCATCATGAAATTCAAATCTTAATTTCCATTATCACAATCCTAAAATCAATCTTAATTCTTCACCTTAATCAAACAACCACTTTGGTTCTTCAAAATAATTCATAAAAATATAGTTTCATCTTTATCACATTCTCACTAATTCAATCCTATCCATTCTAATTCTAACAATTTCTCATGCATATAACTTATCCAAATGCGCCCATATAAGATCCTAATACTGGTGCTCTGATACCACTAATGTTGGGACCCGATTTCAGAAACCAGACCCCAACCGGAAAAATGAAAACGGAGAATGGAAACAAACGAAAGCAACCGAAAGCATTTGGATCATAATGAGACGAAGATCGAAATAACCAAGCGAAACAAAAGGTGAAACACAATTCAACCGAAACAAAGCAAATGAACGGTTCAATCAAATCATATTGCAGAAACAAATCAATAACGGATCTGACTTAAATCTGAAGCGAAAACATAAGGCGAAAGAAGCGAAAGCAAATCGAATTCAAAATCGAACTGAAAAAAATTTCCGACATCCGCGAACAAAAATTTTAGAACAACGTCACATTGGAAACTAACCACACTCAGCTCTGTCTAAACTAATCCGGATCAGTATAAAAATTTTTTCTTCATTCTTATACATCTTTATTCAATCTCACACAAAGCACTTCAATTTCCCAATTTGGAAATTCATCTTCAACCAAATCTCAATTTATTTGATTCTTTAAAATCAAAATCTTAACCATCAATTTTCTCCAAATCTTATTAATCATTTCTTTTGTCAATAGACACTTAATACACATATCCATAAACATACATTTCAGCCACACACAATTTATCAAAAATTGGGCGGCATAACGGCTGTATTTTAAAATCCCAAAAATCTGCAAATCATTTTTAAACTCACTTCAATACTAAACCAATCCACACAATTTCATCGGACCTCCCGTCCGGAATCCCAGCATAAACAACCACAATTCTATACCTAAAACACTTCAATAAGTCTCAATCCAAAATCCATAATCAGAATCAATCCCATTCATATTAATTCAATATGTAAATTCATAAATCAATCTAAACCCAAACCAATCATATTCATATACAATCACAATTCATATCCCAAAATCATACACAAATTTTGTTACTCAATTCGATACACAAAACCATTATTCATACTCATTATGAATTAATGCTTACAAACATCTTAATGGAATTCCAAGCCATATACAAATCAATACTAAAAGCCTAACTATTCAAAACACAAAATAAGCAAAATCGAACAAATATCTTGACTTTCCTTCATCCAATATCCTGCTCGGTACCTGGAGATGGGGATGAAAGGGGGGAGAGCAAATAGCTAGTGGATAACATGTTTATAAATCAAAAAATAAGCAAAAATCACTTCTCAAAATATTTTCCGTTTATAAACATTTCACAGTAGCAAATTTTTCGAAAACTTATTTCTCACACCTTTCAATTTTTCAAAACATTCATCATAAATTTCCAACAATTTCACGGTTACAAACCTCAATTTCTCTTTTCTCCAAATTCTCAAATTTTTCACAAATCATGAACAATTTCAAAAACATGAATGCATCACAATAGAAACAAAATCAAAAGAACACATATCACATCAGAATGGTTTGGGTCGGTCCAAAACGGAACGTATTGCACATTCCCGCATAGCGGTCCTGTGCAGCCGTGAACAGAACGTACTGCACTTTCCCGCATAGCAGTCCAGTGTAGCCGTGAACTTATGAGAGTCTGAAATCGGAGCTCCAATGCCACTAGCGGGCAGGCGGGCGAAGCCTATAAAAAGGAGACAAGTGCACTTGATTCATACTTATGGGACCTAACCAAACCCACATAACACATAATTCATACTTGAAAATTGGAACGCCTGAAGGCACATTTCGAAACTTAATTTTTCATATCGTGTCATATTAGACACTCTGACATTCACAATTTTACACATTCAAAAACCACATAACAATCATTCAAATATCAAACAACTTTCCACAATGTCAAATTCACATAATGAATCAAAATCACCTAACAATTTTTTTCAATCAATCGAGTCACAATTTCACATAGTAAAAAAATGCGCAATCATTCACAAACAAGGGATGCAACAATTTTCATAATTTATCAATTCATTCATAAATAATAAAT
>JAOSBM010144616.1:0-13755 GCA_027568955.1 Erythroxylum tenue | reverse complement strand
GTTGCACTTGAGGGGGAGTGTTAGAGTGTCCCATATTGCCTAGACATGAAAATGTTAAAGGGGTTATAAGTGGTAAGAGTCAACTATCCAAACAACTAGTTCTAGTCATTTGGACAATGGTTGACCCAAGCCCAATTCTTGTTAGTGGACTCTACACTCTGCCCATATTAAAAATTCAATACTCACAGCCTCCGTCGATGCCACCATCATTAACATGCTAGGCTCTATTACTTCCTCTCAGCAGGCTTGGACATGTCTTGCTCGGATGTTTGCGAATAAATCGCGCTCCCGTCTGATGTCTCTCAAAGAGCGCCTCATCAATCTCACCAAAGGCGACTCCTCCATTACTGACTACCTTTAATGTATCAAAGGGATTGCCGATGAACTGGCCATCATTGGGGGACCGGTTGATGATACTGATCTGGTCATTCACACACTAAACGGACTACCGATCGACTATCGTGATCTCAGTGCTGCTATCCGTGCTCGGGAGCAACCCATTTCCTTTGATGATTTGTTTGATAAACTTACTGATCACGAATCTTTTCTCTTATGTCAATCTCAGGTGGCTGACTCTACTCCCCTCATTACTACTAATGCTGCTACTCGTGTCTGGAACTCCTCCTCCCGCTCACCTGCGAGATTCCTATCTACCTCTCATCCAACTTATTCCCGACCATCCCCTCCATCAAATTCCAACAATTTCTACCGCCAAGTTGTCTGCCAATTTTGTGAGAAACCTGGTCACACCGCCAAAGTCTGCCGCAAGCTCCTTCGTCGGCGTAATGGTCCTCCCACCAGTGGTCCTGGTTTTGTCACTCCTCCTGCAGCCCACTTTGCAAGTATTACAGGTCCGTGGCCCACTTCTCCTGGTAACTCCCAACCCTCAAGGGGATCCGGCCCTCTCCCCTACTGGCCGCCCGACCTAACCAATTTACCTTCCGACTCCCCTGACTCCACTGGTCTGTCCCAGCCTCCTTTGGCTTCCCCTTCCTCCTGGATTCTGGACTCGGGTGCCTCTCATCATGTTACAAATACTTTAGACCACCTACAGCTCCATGCTCCATACTCGGGCACTGATCAACTTCAAATGGGTGATGGCTATAACCTTCCCATTACTCACACTGGTAGTTTTCTCTGCCCCTCTCCTACCAAAACCCTGTTATTTGATGACGTTCTCCATGTTCCGAATGTCAGACGTAACCTTGTCTCTATTAAACAATTCTGCACTTTGAATAACGTTTCTATTGAATTGTTTCCTTCTCACTTTCAGGTGAAGGACTTGCGGACCAAGGCAGTGCTACTCACGGGGAAGTGTCACGGTGATCTCTACCATCTCCGCCTACCCTCCTCCATCCCCTCTGCTCTTCTCGCTACTGTGTCTAGTCCTGCTCTTCTTCACCACATCTTAGGTCATCCCTCCAATAAGGTGATGTCTCATCTTCAGGCTCGGCACCACTTCCGTTGCCATTCACAGCCACCACCCCTGTGCGTCTCTTGTGCGTGCGCCAAGAGTCACAAACTTTCCTTCTCCACTCAACATCTGCACAGCTCTCGACCACTGGAGCTCCTCTTTTTGGATGTTTGGGGTCCGGCTCCTGAAGCATCCATCCATGGCTTTCGTTACTATATTATCTTTGTTTATCACTTTTCAAAATATGTCTGGCTTTACCCTCTACGGAATAAATCTGATGTTCTTGATGTTTTCATTTCTTTCAAGCTCTTTGTCAAAAACTTCTATAATTTCAAAATCCAATCCTTATATACAGACAATGGGGGTGAATTCATTAAACTTCGTTCCTTTTTATCCAAACATGGAATTTCCCATTTCAATACTCCTCCCCACACCCCCGAACTAAACAGTACATCCAAACGCCGTCATCGCCACATCATCGAAACCACCCGAGCCCTCCTTCACTACAGCAAATTACCCCTTAAATTCGGGACCCATGTCGTGTCCACAGCTGTTTACCTTATCAACCGCTTGCCCACTCCTGTTCTTACTATGCATTCCCCCTATGAACTTCTTCACCGTACTCCTCCCTCGTACAATCATCTTCATGCGTTCGGTTGTCTATGCTTTCCCTGGCTACGCCCTTACACCGACCATAAATTACAACCCCGCTCCATTCCCTGTGTCTTTCTGGGTTATTCTCTTCACTAATTTGCCTACATCTGTTTTGATCCGAAATCAAACAAGATCTACACTTCTTGTCATGTCAAGTTCTTTGACTCTGAATTTCCTTTTCCTTCCTTGTCGCCACCGCAGATCTCTTCGACTCCAGCTCCCAACCACACCCCCCTTTTCCCCACTCATTACGTGCTACCTGTTAGTCCCTTGCCCTCGTCCTCCCCTATGAGTACACTGCCTCAGTCCACGGATCCTGCACCATTTCCATCCTCATCTCTTGCCTCAACATCAGACTCAACTTCATCCTCCGATACCGCTTCTCCAGTTGCAGTTCCTATATCCCATTCACGGACTCATCCTATGGTCACCCGTTCACATAATAACATTTTTAAACCAAAAATCTACCAGGTTATCAAATACCCACTACCTGCTACAGAGGACCCCCGCACCATCACTGAAGCTTTTAAACACCCCCACTAGCATGCTTCTGCGTCCAAGGAGTATGATGCCTTAGTTCGCAACGGTACCTGGGATCTTGTTCCAACCTCGGAGGCGGCCAATGTAGTGGGTTGTATGTGGATTTTTCGGACCAAACGAAAACCCGACGGCTCTGTCGATCGTTACAAGTCCCGTCTGGTTGCCAAAGGATACAGCCAATGTTCGAGTATTGATTTTGGAGAAACTTTTTCCCCTGGTTCTAAACACCCGACTATCAAGGTTATCCTTACTATTGCTCTCACTTATGCTTGGCCCTTACATCACGTGGACGTGAACAGTGCCTTTCTCCAACGTCATCTTCACGAAACGGTCTATATGAAGCAACCTCCCGGCTTCATGTCTGCAGAGGCAGATCCGGATGATCTTAAACAGGCCCCGCGGGCCTAGTATCATGAACTCCGGAAGTTTCTTCATCAATATGGGTTTAAAACTAGCGCCATTGACTCGTCCCTTTTCATCTATAAATTACATAATGTCACCATGTATTTTCTTGTTTATGTTGATGACTTGCTCCTTACAGGTGGCTCCAAATCTCATCTTGCAGCGTTCATTGACGCCATCTCCTCCTGGTTCTCCCTCAAGAACCTTGATGCACCTCACTATTTTCTGTGCATTGAAATAACCCCTACCATCAACAGCCTATTTTTATCGCAACAACGTTACATTCATGATCTTTTACACCGGTTCAACATGCATGCTGCCAAACCATGTGCGACTCCGTTGAGTTCCTCCACTGTTCTCTGACTTGATGATGGCTCGGCTTCGGTCAATAGCACCTCATACTGCAGCATACTGGGAGCTCTCCAATATGTTACTATCACCCGTCCTGATCTGAGCTATGCCGTCAACAAATTATCTCAATTCATGCACCGACCATCTGACATCCATTTTACTCAACTCAAGTGCACACTCCGGTATCTAAAACACACACATTACTTTGGCTTACACCTTCGTCGGCCTCGCCATCTCCAGTTTACTGCTTATAGTGACGCCGATTGGGGTGGCAACTTCGACTCCAAGATATCCACCTCTACCTATGTAATTTATCTGTGTGGGAATCCGATCTCGTGGTCCTCAAAACGCCAACGGATAGTTGCTCGTTCGTCAACTGAAGCTGAATATCGGGCCGTTACAAACACCACCGCGGAGATCCTGTGGCTACGTCATCTACTAGAAGAACTTAACATCCCTTCTCCGGGTCCTCCTACGGTCCTTTGTGACAACATCGGTGCTACTTATGTCTGTTCCAACCCGGTCTATCATTCTCGGATGAAGCATCTATCGTTGGACTATCACTTTGTCAGGGAGCAGGTTCAACTACATCATCTTCGGGTCTCTCATATTTCAACTCACGACCAGATCGCTGACACCCTCACAAAACCTCAGGCGCGCTCCAAACTGGAAGACTTTCGAACCAAGATGAATGTCTCCCCTAGATAGTTCATCTTGCGGGGGCATGATAAGAATCCTCCAGACATAGCATAATTTCGTTATACCAGAATTTGTTATTTCATTCTGTTAGAATATTTTATCTCTCTCTCTCAATTTGTTAGCATTAGCTGTACAGAGCTCATGTATATATATTTACGTCTTCTTTGTACTATACACAACAGAATACAAAAACTTTTCTTCATATACAAACCTCTTTATTATGGTCACCACGCCACTTAATGAAAACAACTATCTGGCATGGAGCAGATCTATGATCATAGCTCTAAAATCCAAGAACAAATTAGGTTTTGTTAATGGCAAAATCAAGAAACCCGACAATGACACTGCTCAAGCCAGACGATGGGTGACAGTAGATAACCTGGTAATAGCATGGTTACTGAATTCACTGAACAAGGAAATTGCAAACTCATTCACGGTAGTCCCGACAGCACAAGATCTCTGGGAAGAGTTAAAAATATAGTATGGAGAAAGCAGTGATCCTCATTTATACCACATTGCATAGGAAATCAACAATTTACGTCAAGGTAATAACTCAATCACGACGTACTTTACGAAGTTAAAGAGTATATGGAATGACATTGATTGCTTAATGCCATACAAAATCTGTTCTTATGAAGCTACAAAATACAATCTGTGTGTTGTGAATAGCAACAGGTTAATGCAATTTTTGTTTGGATTGAGGGAAGAATATGCAAATGTGGTTAGCTAGATAATGTTGTTAGATCCCCTGCCTCAAGTGAACAAAGCATATTCAATGGTTTTGACGGTTGAAAAATAGAAAACGGTTAATATGGATCAAAATAATCTGAACCAAATGTCCATAGCATTGTTTGCTAATCCTGCCAACAGTAAGATACCAGTGGGGAGACAAGGAAATAGTAAGAAGTCGAGTCTGTGAAAAGAAGATAAACTTTGTGATCACTGTCATGAACGCAGGCATACGAAGGATACATGCTTTCTTCTACACGATGTGCCAAATTGGTACAAAGAATTACAAAGGAAAAAGGGTAAAGGAAATTATGCAGGGAATGCTATGGAGAGTCCACTCGATGATGCAAGGGACAACGTACAAGCTGATGTGAAACAGAATAGCCCAGAGGTGGACATGATCAACTTGGCCAAACAAGTTCAAGAATTAACGTTGATAGTTAAAGGTAAACAAGGTGCAACAACGAATCATGTGACCTTCAATGTTTTTGTCGGTAAACACCTAAACACATTTCCTTTGGTGAGCATAAATATGATGACGATTCGTGGGTTATAGACTCGGGGGCCTCATCACATATGAGCCCAAATCTGTCTATACTTACAGACTATGTCAAACTGACCACACCAAACCCAGCAACTCTACCGGATGGCTTCGTAAACATGAAGAAACACCTGGGAAAAGTCTCTCTCACTCCAAATCTAGCACTCGATGATGCTCTACACATTCCCTCATTTTTCCATAATTTGCTGTCGGTAAATAAACTTGCCACACAAAATAAAATTGCCACCATATTCATTGACAATCATGTGATTTTGCAGGACCTGCGTGATGACTACGTCGTAGCAAAGTGCGAAGCAACGAGCGGTGTTTACAAACTATCCAACAAGCATTTACTTCCTCCAAAAAGCCTTAAAGGTCCCTCTTTACGATTTTACATGAAAAATTTCGTTAGTAACCATGTATCCCATGACTTCACATTATGGCACAATCGCTTCGGACATGTTTCTACAAACAAATTATCTCGATTACCAAATAGGTTCATTAAAATTCCCAGCAATTACATGTGTGAATTATGCCCATTAGCCAAACAAGAAAGAAAACCCTTTCCTCACCACAAATTGTTGCTACAACCCTGTTCGAATTACTGCACATTGATCTTTGGGGCCCATATAGGACTCTAATCATTGATGGATCATCTTATTTCTTAGCCATCGTCGACGAATTCTCTAGGGCCACCTGAACTTATCTTTTAAGTAGTAAAAATCAAGTCCACCTCACCCTCAAATTTTTTATCAAACTTATCCAAACCCAATTTCGTTTACCCATCCTAAGTATTCAAACCGACAATGGCACCGAATTTACAAACAAATTTTGTCAAAACCTATTCCTCTCACAAGTAATCATACACCACCGAACTTGCCCACACACCCGCAACATAATGGAGTTGTCGAAAGAAAATATAAACACCTTCTCCAAATTACCCATGCTCTTATTTTTCAAGCCCATTTACCAAAAAAGTTTTGGGGCGAAGCTTTACTTACATCCACATACATCATCAACCGATTACCATCCAAACTTCTTTCATGGCAAACTCCGTATGAAAAGTTATACAATAAACTTCGACAATCTCCGTACATTTGGTTGCCTATGTTTTTCAACAAACACTAAACCATACAAAGAAAAACTTGAACCTCGTGCCACCCGATGTTTGTTCCTAGGATACGTGTCTGGATGTAAAGGTTTTTAAGTTATGGACTTATCTACAAACTAAATACACATTTCTCGTGATGTTGTTTTTCACGAACAAACCTTCCCACTTTTCATAACAGAACCCAACACTTCACCACACAACACCACTGCCCCTGTTACATAACTCACCCAATAATTTTACACCTCAAATCTCAATCGACCCACCTTCTTCACTCCACCCTCCCATCCCTTCTCAAACCATACTTTACCCATCGCCAACAGCCCAGATACCTACACGTTTCAGCACCAGACCAAAAACCTATCCCAAATACCTCAACGATTATGATACCACAGTCAACTTCACTCATCCTGCTACGATGTTCTCATCTCAGGTCACATCTCCTCCCTTAACTTTTATGTCTTCTTCTCATCTTATATTGAGCACCAGTTATTCTACTTTCATGGAAAATGTGTCTATAGAACACGAATCGTTGTCCTATTCTGCTGCTAAGGATAATCCGTTGTGGGTCGCACCTATGAATGAGGAGTTCACTGCTCTGGAACAGAATTGTATGTGGTCATTTGCCGATTTACCAAAAGGGAAGCGAGCTCCCCAAATGAACTGGATGTTCAAAATTAAACGCCGCCCAGATGGTTCCATTGAGCGACGTAAAGCCTATTTGGTGGCCAAAGGATTTAGCCAACGGGCAGGTAGAGACTATTCAAACATCTTCTCTCCAGTGGCCAAATTAACTACTGTCCCCATCCTCTTAGCCACTGCTGCCGTAAACAACTGGCCTGTCCACCACTATGATATCAACAATGCTTATCTTCATGGTTATATTGACAAAGACATCTATATTTTCCCATCTCCTAGTTACTCACGAGTGCCTCCTGGGTAGGTTTGTAAGTTGGAAAAATCGTTATACGGCCTAAAGCAAGCAGGCCAGCAGTGGAACAAACAGATCATCGTTAAACTTCTGGAATTTGGTTTTTCTCAATCTGCTTCTGACTCTTATTTGTTCACGATGGGTACTGGTCAAAATTTTACTGCCCTTCTCATTTACGTTGATGGCGTTCTATTAATGGGACCATCTGAACATCTCCTCTTGGAAGTTAAAGGATCTCTTGACCAACAATTCGCAATCAAGGATCTTGTTCTCCATCTGGTATGCTCCTATCCCAACAAAAATACATCCAGGATATTATTCATGAAGCCAACTTACCACATTTTAAACCAACCAAAGTGCCCATTCCTCTAGGCACTAAACTGTCCTCAGATTCGGGTGCACTCTTCGACAATCCCGCAAAATATCATCACTTGGTCGACCAACTCCTCTACCTATCTTTTACCCGACCTTATGTTGCCTTTGTGATACAACAACTCACTTAATTCACCAGCGCACCTAGCACACAGCATTGGAATGCCTTAACTCATGTTTTACGGTATTTACATTCCACTGCTAATATGAAACTATTTTACCCTACACAAACTTCTATGACTTTGAAAGCATATCCAGATTCTGACTGGGCTAGGGGCATCTCATCACGCAAATCTCTTACAGGATATTGTATCACTTTAGAATCTGCCTTAGTGTCATGGAAAACAAAAAAGCAGAAGACAGTTAGTCGCTCTTCCGCAGAGGTAGAATATCGGAGCATGGCATCTACACTTTGTGAATTACGATGGTTATCTTATATTCTTACTGATCTTCGGATTCCTCTGCATCTGCTTATCCCTTTACACTATGACAATTTGGCAGTCATTCACATTTCAACGAATCCCATTTTCCATGAACGAATAAAGCATCTTGAGATTGACTGTCACCTAGTTCGCAATGTTGTTTCCGAAGGTTTCATATCTACACCACATGTACCTTCTACACTTCAATTGGCTAATTGCTTCACCAAGGCCTTGAGGGGGGCTGTTGGTACAGACTCAGGACCATGATAACAACAAAGAACAACAGTAGCATATTCCACAACCTCTGTTCATTCTTCTCTCACTCAACCTTATTGCACAAAATAGTATATATCTTTTCCATAATTAGCTCGTTACGAGTTTGTTATAGCCACATATAAAGTTAGTATTAGTTTTTTATGAGTTTGTTATAGCCACTTGTACAGTTAGTGCCTCATGTATATATATACCTCACAGACAATCAAAACAGAGACAAGAAATTCATTGTTTCTTCATCATCTGTCCCATTATTGTAGATGCTACATAATTCCTACTAACAACAAGATTTTTCTGTCTTTTCAGGAATTAACCTTTCATTAAAAACTAGAGATACATACTGTTCTAAAGCTGACAATTGATGACATTATTGTTTAGGTAGTCCCTCCACATTGTCTTATTTCAAGAATAAATATTCTAACGGTCAAATTTTTTCGACCACATGATCAACTGTCATCTGAAAGGTTTTTTCAAATCTTCCTACTATTCATACTATTGAGAATACGGTCTATTTAATGCTTAACCCTTATCCAAGCAAACGTTAACACCTATACTTCATCATGTTTCATCCTCTGTGATGGGTAGAGGCAATGAAGCATTTTAAAAACGTTTGGGGTCCCTATCCTCTCACACATGAAAAAGAATTTCAAGACTATCGCATCATAGAAACAGAGGCTAGAAGATTCAAAAATATCAGAGACGTTGCTGGACATCTTCAGAGCAATGGCTGGAGGTATATTTTTCGGTTATGCTACCGTTGCTAAATACATGAATAACATGCATGTATCTTGTTTACACATAAATGATCTTGTGTTTTTGAGATGCATGTTGATTTTACATTTGGTATCAGAGCCACCGTGCCCTTGTCTTGTTTTCGAACCGTTGAGAATTATGTCTCTGTTATGCTCTGTTTCTCGTTTGTTTTCTGTTGTGTGAGATGAGCTTGAGTTCTTGAATATGCTCGATGTTTTTGTACATAATGGATGTTAGAATAGTGTTTTGATACTCCATGTTGCACCCAACTGTGACTGGATGGTGAAGAGAGGAGGGACGACGATGACCGTATGTAGTGGCCTTCGGACGTCACCATCCATGCAACATCGCATGGTTGGTTTTCTGACATCTCACGCACGTCGACTCGTCGTCGTTGTCGAATCATGGCCATCCTCAACCTTCTGGTGCCTGCTGCCGTCAGGTTGGAGCCGGGTCACACCGACCCAACTGGAGGTTGAAGACGACGTCTGTTATATATATGTATTAAAAAATTCATTAATATTAATTATGTTAATATTAGTAATTATTGGGTTAATCAAGACCTAACCCATTTTGTTGCGATTTTAATTATAAAATCATTTTGGTATTAATATTTTATGAAAATATTGTTTTTTAATTTATATTTCTAATATTGGAATTAAATTTGACATGCTAGTTATAATTGTTTAATTATTTGCACAAATTTTATGTGATAAATTGAAAATTGTATGTATAAACTTATGATCATTACACATGCAAAATTAGATTAAATATTTTGTGCATTATTATTTGATTTATTTGCATTATTTATTAATTGATGCAAATGTTTAGGTTTTATTTAAGCTTAAGGTAATGTGAGTGATCAATATGATTTTAATTAATTGGGAATAGCCACAACATCTCAAATTAATTACGATTATATATTTAGTTTTAAGATCATATTAAATCGTTAATTGTAATTAATCATACGTGATATGATAAAATCTACCCACAGAAATTTTGTTATATTTGTATGATTAATTAGGATGAAATATCGGATTATATTTCTTAATCTACCTACAGGAATTAAGAAAATGAACATAATTCAATAGTTTTGTCATAAAGTTATAGATTAATCTAATTGAGTAGAACTTTATCCCATAGGCAAGTATTATGTCACTAGATTCATCTGTTAAATGCATGATCTACATTGATAAAGCATGAATTATTATTGGTCTCAAATTATATATAACAAGCATATATTTTTTATTTTATTTGTTAATTTGCGGTTACTTATACTGTGAATATTTCTGATATTAAGTGTGATATTCTCAAATTGAGAGGTGACAACTATAAGGTGTGGAAGGAGATAATTCTGCTTCATTTGGGCTAGATAGATATAGACTATATTATTAGGAAGGATGAACCACCGAGTATGATGGAAACCAGCACTCCAGACGTTGTTGCTCTTTATGAAAAATGGGAGAGATCTAATCGCCTCTCCATAATGTTCATAAAGACCAAAATATCTGCTAGTAATCGTAGTTTTGTCGAATATCATAATAATGTCAGGGATCTATTAAAGGCCATTGATGAGCAATTCGCTACATCTGATAAGGCCCTTGCCAGCACCTTGATTATTCAGTTGTCATCCTTGAGGCTCACTGGAATAAAGCGAGTACGTGATCATATCATGCGTATGAGGGACATAACGACTCAGCTGAAAGCCTTGGAGGTTACAATATCGGAATCTTTCCTAGTACATTACATTCTGTGCACTCTGCCCCAACAATACGTTCCTTTCAAAATCTCTTATAACACACATTAAGACAAGTGGTTGATCAATGAATTGTTGACCATGTGTGTGCAAGAAGAGGAGAGGTTGTTGATGGAAGAGGGTGAAAGGGTGCATTTGACTGTTTTAGGAAAGTAGAGACAGGATGATGTCAAAAACGAGGGAACAGGAAAATTTGCTCCTCAATATGATATAAAGAAACCATCAAAGTGTTTCTTTTGCAAGAAGAAGGGACATATAAAAAAAGACTGCGCTAAATTTAAGATCTGGCTTGAAAAGAAAGGTACTCCAATTTCATTTGTTTGTTATAAATCTAATATGATTAATGTTAATCATAACACATGATGGATTGATTCTGGTTCTACAATCCATGTTTCAAATACCTTGCAGGGTATGTAAAACCTAAGGAAGCCGGTGGAAAGTGAACAATACATCTATTCAGGAAGCAAAACGAGTTTACACGTGGAAGCAATTGGCACTTATAGTTTGATTTTAAGCAGTGACTTTATTTTGTGTTTGGAAAAGACTTGTTATGCTCCAAATTTCTCTAGAAATTTGATTTCTGTATTAAAACTTATACCTTTTGGTTTTTTCTTTAACTTTTCAGATTTTGGTTTTAGTTTATATAATGGATCTGAAGTTATTGGTTATAGTACATTATCTGATGGTCTTTATTCCATTTAGTTACAAAATGATGATGCCTATAATTTGATGCATGTCACTGCTGGATTGAAACGATGTGTTGTGAATGAAGAATCCTCTATGTTATGGCACCGTGGATTAGGACACATCTCCATTGAGAGAATTAAGAGATTAGTAAATGAAGGGGTATTTAATACTTTGGATTTTGTTGACTTTGAGACTTACGTGGATTGCATTAAGGGTAAACAAACAAACAAGTCTAAAAGGGGTGTCAAGAGGAGTATAAACCTGTTAAAAATCATACATACAGATATTTGTTTTCCAAATATGGACGCAAGTAGTCCGAAATACTTTATCACCTTCATAGTCGATTATTCGTGATATACGTATCTCTACTTACTTCGTTCTAAGAACGAAGCTTTGGATGCCTTTAAAATGTTTAAGGCTGAAGTGGAGAATCAATGTGGAAAACTGATTAAAATTGTGAGGTCAGATAGAGGTGGAGAGTACTATGGTAGATACACTGAAAGTGGACAAACGCCTGGTCCTTTTCCGAAGTTTCTTTAGAAACATGGAATTGTTGCCCAGTACACCATGCCTGATTCTCCGAATCAGAATGGTGTGGCAGAAAGAAGAAAATGAACCTTAATGGACATGGTGAGAAGTATGAGGAGTAATTCAAAACTTCCTCAATTCCTGTGGACTAAAGCTCTAAAGATGGCTGTGTATATATTAAACCAAGTTCTAACCAAGGTTGTCTCAAGGACACCTTTTGAGTTATTTAAAGGTTGGAAACCAATTTTGAGGCATATATGCGTTTGGGAATGCCCATTTGACGTGAGAATTTACAACCCACAAGAGAAGAAGCTAGACCTAAGGACCATTAGTGGGTATTTCATTGGATATGCTGAAAGGTCTAAGGGGTATAGATTCTATTATCCATCGTACAACACTAGAATTGTGGAATCAAGAAATGCAAAATTTCTTGAAAATGACTTGATCAGTAGGAGTGGTCAATCTCAAGACATAGTTTTTGAAAAAGGCCATTATGAAGCTCAACCCTCTGGTTCAAGTGATAGATTAATTATCATTCACACCCCTCAAGTTGAAACAGATGTTGGATAACTAGTTACTAAAGTTCCATAAGCTCTTAATACCAATCCAGTAGATCAAGTTGCAAAAGAGGAACAACAAGAAATTGTTGAACAACCAGTTGAACAGCAGGTTGAGCAACAGGTTCTTCGTGAGGATGATGATACAACATTGAGGAGATCTACTAGGGTTAGAAGGTCAACAATACCTAGTGATTATATAGTGTATCTACAAGAGTCAAATTACAACACTGGAGCCGAAAATGATCCTGAAACATTTTCACAGGCCATGAGTTCTAAGAAATCGGACCTGTGGTACAATGCTATGAAAGATAAGATGGATTCTATGACATCTAACTAAGTCTGGGATCTCGTTGATTTGCTAAATGGTGTGAAAGCCATTGGATGTAAATGGGTATTTAAGACAAAGAAAGACTCACGAGGTAACATTGAGAGACATAAAGAAAGACTTATTGTCAAAGGGTTCACTCAGAGGGAAGGAATCGACTATATGGAGACATTTTCTCCTATATCTAAGAAAGATTCTCTTCATGTAATCATGACATTGGTATCTCATTTTGATTTTGAGTTACATCAAATGGATGTGAAAATGACGTTCCTCAATGGTGAACTAGAGAAAGAGATTTACATGAAACAACCTGAAGGACTCTCCTCTAGTGATGGTGAGCATTTAGTCTGCAAGCTTAATAAATCCATATATGGATAAAAGCAAGCCTCCCGACAGTGGTATTTAAAATTTCATGAGGTTATCACTTCATTCAGTTTTGAAGAGAATATAATGGATCAATATTTATACCAAAAGGTCAATGGGAGAAAGACTTGTTTTTTTTGTGTTATACGTGAATGACATTTTACTTACGACTAATGATAAGGGTTTGCTATATGAGGTGAAACAATTTTTCTCAAAGAATTTTGATATAAAAGATATGGGTGATACATCTTGTGTCATTGGCATCAAGACTGTTGGATCCCGAATCCGGAACCCAACTACTTAACCCGAAACCTTCATCCTTATACATGATTCGGGTCCCAACCGGG
>JAOSBM010144479.1:0-13790 GCA_027568955.1 Erythroxylum tenue | reverse complement strand
AAGCTTCTCAAATATCAAAATCAAAGAATGCCACATTTTTCATAATTTATCAATTCATTTATAAATAAAGAACTTCAAAAATTTTATCAATTTATCAAATCAATTAAGACAATGAATTTAACCTTTGTAACAATTTTTTTTCCAAAGTCATTCGGAAACAATAAAATTCGAAAATACTTTGTTTATTGATTTTCCGAAAATATAACCAATAAATTTTCAAAACATTTCTCTTCTAGATTTTTCAAAATCACACAAAAAATCATTTAATTTCATCAAAATATTCAAAACAATAAATTTAACAATTCGAAAACAATAAATTGAAAACCCTTTCACTTTCTTAATTTCTCAAGAACACACACATAGCTTATAATTCAAAAACTAAACATGGTACCCACCTCAAATCCATGCTTGGACCTTGATTAAAGCCTCAATTTCTCCATGCCTTACGTAAATCCCTAAATCAAAGCAAAAATCCCTAATTTATTACCAACCAAAATTGAGCATCATCATAGCATAATCACTTAAATTAACCATAGGAAACCCAATCCCATAAACTTTCCAAGCTATTACAACCAAAACCCCTCTAAAGTTTCAAGAATTTCGAAATCTCTTACCTTAGGAACCACCCACGAAATTGCTTCTTTTGCCTCCAATGGAGGATTAAACTCTTCCTCTTCCTTTTTCTTCTAAGAAAACTCTCTCAATCACCTTTCCAAACCAAGATAATCCAAAGCCCTAACCTTTCTTCTTCTTCTCCTCCTCCTCTCCTCTTAGCCGAAACCTCTCCCTCTCTTCTTATTTTCGTTCTTTTCTTTCCAAGTATCGTGCATCTACTCTAAACAAACGACAACCCCCTCTCTTTTCTTTTAATGGAAGCCAAAATGACCCTAAAGCCCCTCCATGCAAGCCTTAAAACTTAACCCTTTAAGTGATCTTCCAATTTTGCCCCTAAAACATTCTTGAAAAACTGACATCTTGCCTCCTGATTTTGAGTAGGTAAATGACATAATTTGGTAACACTTCCTTCTAGAGAAATGTTTCTCTATATCTCATCTTTAAAATGACACCAAAAACACTCAATTCGGTTAAAAAATGAAGAAGTTATGGCCAAAATACTTTCAGACCATTACAAAACCACGACTGAACATTACGTCAAACTTCACTCCAGAAATTGAACGTCTTAAGGGCTAAATTGAACTTCAATCCCTTCACATGTTTTTTAGCCCCATGTCTCAATTTTATTTTACCTTAAGAATCAACTCAATCGGATCTCCACAGATCAAGAATTTATCAAAATATTGAACCATGTTCAGAAAATTATCTAACTCATAACCTTTAACCAATCCTCTCACTTTGGTTCAATCAATCTCTTTCCACTTAATCTCCTAAAAATAATAATTTCTCATGAAAATGTAATTAATTGTCTTAGGAATCCAACGCTTTGAAAACCAAGTCAATCGGATGTCGAACGGAGAAATTATAAGCAAAAGATTGAAAAAGGGTTGGATTACAACTAAGGTAACGGAACTTCAAATATATTGATAAAACCGAATTTTCCAAAAATCATAACTCTTGATCCCGAACACCAAATTTAACGAATTTGGTATCAATATAAAGCTAAAGGGAAACTCTACAACTTTCATGAAGGACAGAAAAATCAATTTGGCCTCGAAGAGAATCGAAAAATACTTCAAAGTTTATGTCCATTAATGATCATACTAAACAGTACAGTAACTTTTAAAAATCATAACTCCACATTCCATGGTCCAAAAATTCTATACTTTACATCAATGGAAAGATAAAAACATAATCTAAAACTTTCATGAAGAACTTAAAAGCAAACTCAACCTCTAACTAGGTCAATTTTTCACTCAAAGATTCTGCCCTGTTATTATCATCCTATACAACATCCAAACTTTCAAATTTCATATCTTCCAATTCCCACGTCTAAAAATTACATACTTTATAGCGTCGGAAAGATTAATAGACAAGCTACAACTTTCATGTAGACCACTTACTCTAATTCAGACTAAAACCGTACGACGAGTGGTCTCAAAGCCGAGTACACCTAAAGGTACACTTAGAGACTTTTTACAAAACACAAAGCAAAAATAACACTTAACTTTGACTGATCATAACTTTTACTCCCGATATCGACAAATATCAAACTTTATGGTGACAGAAAGCTCTCGACAGAAGCTACAAGTTTCATGAAGATCCTTTTCTCAAATTTTGCTTAAATCAAAAGGTCAACTTTTATCCCCAAAAAGTCAAACTTTCCTTAATTCTACAAATTCTCACATTTTTTTCTCTTTATTTCTTAACTTTTAACTTCCATTTCAATCAACTCATTCACTTTACTCTCATAACCCATACAATTTCATCTAAAACACAATACATATACAATAACACTTTCTCATTAATTTTCTTAAAGCACAATTTCATCTAAAACACAATACATATACAATAACACTCATTCAATTTCATTGAATATTTCTAATTTCCACCGAAAGTTTGGGGTCCAACAATCATGGTGGAGAATTTGAGAATGAGAAGTTTAGAGTTTTCTGTGAGGAGAATGGAATTTTCCACAATTTTTCTGCTCCTAGAACTCCACAGCAGAATGGAGTTGTTGAAAAGAAGAACAGGACGATTCAAGTGATGGCAAGGACTATGATGTTCGAGATGAATCTTCCTAAGGACTTCTGAGCAGAAGCGGTAAATACAGCCTGTTACATTCAAAATAGGATACTGATACGACCCTTATTGAAGAAAAATCCTTACGAGTTATGGAATGGAAGGAGATCAAATATATCATACTTCCGTCCGTTTGGTTGCAAGTGTTCTATACTGAATATAAAGGAGGTGTTGGATAAATTCGATTCAAAGACCTGGTCAGGAATATTTCTAGGCTACTCCTTATCATCGAAGGCTTTTAGGGTTTATAACCTTCTAAGACTATTGAGGAGACTATCCATGTCAAGTTTGATGATAGTTCCAAACCAAGTAAGGAAGATGATACGGATGATGAAACCCCCTCAATGCCTTTAGGTGATATTAAAGATGCTCCATCATCAGAAGCTCAGTTGGACAGGAATGAGGATATTCCAGAGACTCTTGAGTTGAAAAGAGACTGGAGATATAAGAGCTCTCATCCCGAAGAGTTGATTATAGGAGAGACCTCAGAAGGAGTTAGAACAAGGTCCAAATTCAGAAGAGAAGCTAATGTAGCATTTGTTTCTGAAGTAGAACCTAAGAAGATTGATGAAGCTCTTCAAGATGAAGCATGGATCTTAGCTATGCAAGAGGAGCTGAACCAATTTACTAGGAACAAAGTTTGGTCCTTGGTTCCTAAACCCTCGAAGAAATCCATCATAGGAACTAGATGGGTATTTAAGAATAAGTTAGACGAATTTGGGAGAGTAAGTCAAAACAAGGCAAGATTAGTAGCACAAGGCTATAATCAGTAAGAAGGCATAGACTATAACGAGACATATGCTCCAGTAGCAAGACTTGAAGCCATTAGGATACTATTTGCATATGCGGTTTGTCATGATATAAAGCTTTTTCAAATGGATGTAAAGAGTACCTTTTTGAATGGTTTTATAGAAGAAGAAGTTTATGTTAAGTAACCTCTAGGTTTCGAGGAGGTGAAGTATCCAGATCATGTCTATAGACTTCACAAAGCTTTGTACGACTTGAAGCAAGCTCTTAGAGCTTGGTATGATCGTCTAAGTACTTTTCTCATTGAGAGTGGGTTTAGTAGAGGTCAGGTAGATAAGACACTCTTTAGGAAGAGTATTAAGAAAGACTTTATTATAGTGCAAATTTACGTTGATGATATTATTTTCGGTGCTACTTCAAAATCTTTATGCATGAGTTTTGAAAATCTTATGAAAAATGAGTTTGAAATGAGTATGATGGGAGAGTTAAAGTTCTTTCTTGAGTTGCAAGTTAAGCAAACCGAAGAAAAGATCTTCATACATTAACAAAAATATGTGAAAGAATTGCTGTTGAAGTTTGATATGCAAAAGGTGAAACCTATGTTAACTCCGATGCATCCTTCAAACCTTTTGTCTAAAGACGAAACTGGTAAGAAGGTGGATCAAACCTTGTATAGAGGGATGATTGGTTCTTTGCTTTATCTTACAGCAAGTAGACCTGACATATTGTTCAGTGTATGCTTGTGTGCAAGGTTTCAGGCTGATCCTAGAGAGTCTCATTATATTGTTGTTAAGAGAATTATGAGATATCTCGCAAGTACCACTGATCTTTGCTTAATGTATGAGAAAGGTAAATATTTCAGGTTGATTGGATATTGTGATGCGGACTATGCCGGAGATAGAATTGATAGGAAGAGTATGAGTGGAGGTTGTCACTTCCTTGGCCCGAACCTAGTTTCCTGGTCGAGCAAGAGACAAAGTTCAATCGCCCTATCAACTGCTGAAGCCGAGTACATATCTGCCGCAAGCTGCTGTTCACAGACATTATGGATCAAGTATCAACTAGAGGACTATTCAGTACAAGAAGAGGAGATCCCGATCTACTGTGACAACATGAGCGCAATCAATCTTTCAAAGAATCCAATTCAGCATTCGAGAGTGAAACATATCGAAGTCAGGCATCATTTTCTACGAGACTACGTTCAGAGAAGGATCGTGAGTCTTCAGTTTGTCAAAACAAATTTTCAGTGGGCAGATGTCTTCACTAAACCACTAAGTGAAGAATGGTTCAAGGAAATCAGACGGAATCTCAACATGGTGTTGTTAAGTGATCAACCGTCTGATAAGTAGAAGTTAACGGCCTTAGTAACAGTGAGTTACAGCTGGTAACTTCTCACACAAGGATGTTTTGGAGGGAAAAGTTTCATAGCCTTGATAACTTCACCTATTCTAGAACACTCTTGATATACCCCAAATATCGACCATTGGAGTAAATTTAACTAAAAAACTCTTCATCTCTCAGCTCTTTCAAACCTCTGTAACCGTCCTTACCCTTTTAAGAGCAATCTGTGCAGACAATCCCTTACTCACCAAAGAACCAAATGGAGCAAGCAATGATTTTTGTAAGACACATTGATTTCAAGTCCTTGAGGAAAGACAACATGGACATCGAACCGGAGATAGTCGCAGCTAGGGGGAGCAAGCTTTTCCAGATGTGAGAAGCTATATATCCAAATGAAGTATTTGATTTCTTGAAGCTACTGGCTGTCCATCGGCTGGGGAGAAGCTCACTAGCAAAGCCAGATGGATGACAAAGTTCAGTGTCAAAGGAGACGAAGTTAATCAACAGCTGTATGGGGACAACGACCCCACAGAAAGGAAGACCTCAAGTATGGTGCCGAAGGTTAGGGTCTTATATGCAATCCTCTTTAATTGCATTTTACCTGGGGCAGGTTCAAGGTATTTGGTAATAACGCTGGATGAACAATGCCTGGTCTATCTGTTGAATCGCCAACCTGTAAATCTACCATTTATGATCTTTCAGTATATGGTTAAGGCAATGAAAGAGACTAACAGTTATCCTTACGGGATGTTGCTGACAAAGATATTCAGAGAGTCTGGAGTCCTTCTTGACAGGGGAAACAGAGCTGTTATTCCTGTTAAGAGTTTTATTAACACGGCAACTGTTGGGAAAATGGGTTTACAGAATCCGGACAAAGTAGAAGAGGATTCTAAGACTAAAGTAAGAACTGAGGGGGAGCGTGTAATGAAGAAGTCTCCCACAAAGAGTTCTAAGTCTCAATCTAAAGAGACAAAGTCCATGACGGCAACAAAGAAATCATCAGAAGAATCTGAAAAAGTGAAGATGATTTCTCAAAAAGAAACTAGCAGAGTACGGATAATAGAAGAAGGTGCTCTGAAAAGAAAAGGGGAAACACTCCTGAGTGAAATTCTGAAGCAAGCAAGAAGATCACCCAAAGTTCTAACCCTTCGACAACAAGAGGAGAAGAAATCCAGAGATCTCAGCCAAGTAGGAGACGCTGAGTCAAGAGTATCTCAGCCTACAAGGTCTTTAGTCTCTATCTTGAAGGAAGATACAGCCAAACAGGCTACATAGACTGAAAGCAAAAGGAAACTGGAGTTTGAGAAGTAGAAATCGCAACCTAAAAAGACTCCAAGACTGATTGAGTCTGGTAAAAAGGAGAAGATCAGTCAGAAAAATACTACTCCTACTGTAGAGAAGATCAGTCAGGAGGTTAGTACTCCCATTGCTGAGATAACTTGTCATGAAAAGAGTACTACTATTGCTGAGAAAGATTATGAGAAGGAAACTCCCACTGCGGTGCAAATGGAGAAACCAGTAGAACACAGTGAGGAATAGGTTAACTCTTCTCAACTTCTGAGGAAGGAAGACTTGCAGATCAGAGTGACTGAAGAAATTCAACCTGTGAAGAAGAAGAGTACTTCGATAATCATTAAGGATGTCCCAAAAAGGTTGGTGAAGTTACATTTTGAACCTATCACGATAAATAGCTGCACAATGCATCTGTTGAATGAAGACGAGAAGAGCTTCTATGGGTCCTTGAAAGATGTTGCAAAGACACCATACCCAACTCAGATGACAAATAAATTGTGCACTATTTTTCCAATCACAGAAGACATTGAGATAAGGGTTGTGCCTGATATTCAACCAAGGTGTCACATTGTAAGCAATGATGACAAGGGAAAGGCAAAACTATACCCAGAGGAGGTATTAAATGAAGATGATCTGACAGCAGATCAAATTGCTGAAGAGGTACGTCGTATAGATGAGGCGTGCTATGTGGAGAAGAAGGTGACGGGAATGGTCATTTCTCATCACATATCAGAAGACCCAGGGACAAATGGTGGTCAATCGACGATAAATGAAATTGGTCTAGTGAGGGGAACACTTATGAAGGGACAGTTCAAAACAATAAGGATTGGAGATATGACGTGCATAACTGAGGCCATTGTTAAGGCAATTCTGCGTTGAAGGCCATTATGGAAGTTATGTTCAATTGAAGAAATTCTACCCCTGCTTGGAAGACCAGCCAGACGACTACTAGTTCCTAACGATTTAGACCTTCCTGAGCCCAACCTATCTGTACAACCTCCTACCCTAGAGATTGTTGAAGCCTGTGTTCCATCTTCAGATGCATATAACACAACAATTGCCTCTGAAGAAGAACAACAGAAGAATGATGACCGAGCTACCTCGTCAACTGACTTACATGTACAAGTAGCTCAACTACAACGAGAAGTCAAAGAGATAAAGGAAATGATGAGGAAGATAATACAACACTTTCGGTTGTAGTCATTTTTTGATTAATAACAAATAGGGGGAGAAACAAAAGGAGGAGAAAAGGAAACGATAGGAGGAAGAGGAAGAGTAAGCAGAAAGTGAAGAACTAGACGGATAAAATGTAGACGGAATGAAGATCTGTTATTAGTTCTTATCTGTATTTTGCTTTTCTCAACTGTACTTTTCTTTACTAATGATTATTTGTTATCATCAAAAAGGGGGAGATTGTTAAGTCAAAATGACTTAACGAACATAATTTTGATGAGGAACAAATAATAATGATAGATGGAAGCAAAGCATAAAAAAAGCAGATGGAAGAAAAGCAAATGCAAGAAAAATAGACGGAAGCAAAGCATAAAAAAGCAGACGCAAGAAAAGTAGACGGAAGCAAAGCATAACAAAGCAGACGAAAGAAATGCAGACGCAAGAAAAGTAGATGGAAGCATAAATAAAAAGCAGACGCTAGAAAAGTAGACAGAAGCGAAGTCAATAGAAAAGCAGACAGAAGCAAAGCATAAAAAAAGTAGATGGAAGAAAAGCAGACGATACGAAATGCAGACGGAAGAAGTAAAACATGGATAAGTCTGAGTTAGTTACAGAACTAAACTGAATAACCGTTTCTTTAAAGATTCAAGAAGCAGTTGAAGACGAAGATTATAAGTATGAGTCAGAGTCAAAGATTGCAGAAGTTAGACAAGTTAATGAAACTAGCAAGCTTAGCGATTATTGAGAGAAATTTCTGTACGAAACATTGAGAGCTATTTCTTTACTGTAACAAAGCTAAAAAAAAACTCTTTCAGTTGAAAGTAGAGCAGATAGCCTGAAGAGGCTAAGAGTGAAAGAATACTGATTGTAAGAGACCTGAAGAGGCTCAGAAAGAAAGAATACTTGTCATCGTTTCAGAGATAGTGAAATCTCATAAAGACATCTGAGGACTGGACATAGCCCACGATTTGGGGTGAACCAGTATAAAATTGTTGTGTCGAATCCTCTCATCTCACAATCTCTCTTAACTATCTTCAATCTTACTGTTTTAAACAAGTTTTCAAAAAACGTTTTCAACCTTGAGTTTTAGTAGTTTGTGTGAAAAGAACAAGTTTTCTTAACGAATTTTTTACGAAGGGAATTTACAGAAAAAGAAGTCACAATTTAACCCCCCTTCTTGTGCATCTGTATATTGATATTAAGTCATATATTAACTTGTGATTCACTTCAAGATTTTGGGCTGAAGCGGTGAACACAGCTTGCTACATATGCAATAGAGTGCATCTTCGGAATTTTCTAAAAAAAACATCATATGAACTTTGGAGAGGAAAGAGACCAGATGTGAGCTACTTTCATATCTTCGGAAGCAAGTGCTATATCCTTCGAGACCGTGAGCAACTTGGGAAGTTTGAAAGCAAAAGTGATGAAGGAGTATTTATTGGATATTCAACTCATAGTAAAGCCTATAGAGTGTATAACCAAAGAACTAAGAAAGTGCAAGAATCCATCAATGTTGTAATAGATGATGCATCCTTGATGAGTGATCATGTGGCTTAAGATAGAAAAACTCCAGATTTACAGGTGGTTACTGTAGATAAAATAGCAGCAGAAAATGAATTACAGCCAGTTACTGCAGATGGAGCAACTGCAGAAAGTGATTCATAGTTAGTTACTGTTAAGGAAGTAACTGCAGAAACTGGAGAATTTTCAGTTACTTCAGATGATAATGCAGTCAAGTCACTGGAAGATAATCTAACCCAAGGCTCTTCATCTCAAACCCAAAGAAACCTACAAGAAGAAAATGTTATAGGTGATTTGAATGAAAGAAGAAGTACAAGAGAGAGAAAAAGGGTAAACTATAGGAGCTTGCAGGATACTTATGCTATACTTCCTCACTTGAACTAAGAAATGTTAAAGAAGCACTACAAGATGAATACTGGATAGCAGCGATGCAAGAAGAGTTAATTCAATTTGTACATAATGATGTGTGTGAACTAGTGCCAAGACCACTGGCTACTAATGTAATTGGTACAAAATGGGTGTTTCAGAATAAAACAGACGAGAAGGGTAATGTCACCAGGAACAAAGCAAGGCTAGTAGCTCAAGGATATTCTCAGGTGGAAGGAATAGACTTTGATGAAACATTCGCACCTGTGGCACGACTTGAATCGATCAGATTATTACTGGGCATAGCTTGTGTTAAAGGTTTTAAACTTTACCAGATGGATGTTGAGAGTGCTTTTTTGAACAAATTCATACAGGAAGAAGTCTTTGTGGAGCAACCAAAAGGCTTTATTGATTCAGCCCATGCCGATTATGTTTATAAGCTGAAGAAAGCACTTTATGGTCTCAAACAAGCACTGAGGGCGTGGCATGAAAGACTCACTCAGTATCTTATCAAGCAGGGGTATAAACGAGGTAACGTTGACAAAACTTTGTTTATTAAAATATGTAAATTAAATCTTATGATAGCACAGATTTATGTCAATGATATTGTGTTTGGCGCTACACGTTCAAAAATGGTCGAAGAATTTGTTAAGTTGATGACGTCGGAATTTGAAATGAGTATGGTTGGTGAGTTGAACTTTTTTTAGGTTTGTAAGTAAAGCAGATGAAGGATGGCATCTTCATATCACAAACAAAATATGTTCACAACATGATCAAAAAGTTTTGTCTTGAGAAAGATAGACATGCACGAGCACCTATAAGTCGCTCCATGAAGTTGAATAAAGATGAGAATGGGAAAAGCGTTGATGAAAGCTTATATCGAAGCATGATTGGTAGCTTATTGTACGTGACTGCAAGTAGGCCAGATATCTTCTACAGTGTTGGTGTATGTGCTCGATATCAATCAAATCCAAAAGAAACACATATGATAGCTATCAAAAGAATCTTCAGATATGTGAGTGGAACGTCATATTTTGGGATTTGGTATACATCGGATTCTACATCTTATCTAGCCAGATACAGTGATGCAGATTAGGCTGGAAACTTAGATGATCGCAAAAGAACTTCAGTGGGCTATTTCTTTTTGGGAAACAATTTGATCTCGTGGTATAGCAAGAAGCAGAACTCAATCTCTCTCTCTATTGCTGAGGCTGAATACATAGCTGCAGGAAGTTGTTGTTCACAGTTGCTTTGGATGAAGCAAATGTTAGAAGATTATGGGATTGATCAGAAAGAATTAACAATCCTATGTGATAATAAGAGTGCGATCAATATTTCAAAGAATCTTGTTCAGCATTCGCGCACGAAGCACATTGATCTTCGACATCATTTTATTCGAGAACTTGTAGAGAGTGAGACGGTAATTTTATCTTATGTATCTACTGAGAAGCAGTTGGCGGATATTTTCACAAAACCTCTTGATGCAGTAAGGTTTGAGCAACTTAGAGGAGCTTTGGGACTATGTGTCCTCTCTCAATAATTTCTCTCTTTTATTACTTATTTATTTGTATTAAAAAATTAAAAAAAGGGGAAAAACGCAGCATCTATTTTAGGGGTTTTAAAATCCCTAATTTTTGTCATTCTTCTCATTCTTCTAACTTCACCGTTGACTTTGCTCCTCCACCTTGGCTCTTCTCTTCAAGAAAACATTGCATCTTCTCTTCATCACTTCCTCTTCGGTTAGTTTCTCCACCACAAGCATCACTGTCGAGTCTTCAAGGTGTGGGTAACGTCCTCTCTTTGCTGTGATATTTCGGTGGCTTGTGGAGTTTTCATCCTCCTCAGTTCTTCCTTGTCCTCGGTGGTGATTCTCGACTAGTAATAGGTTTTCTTCTCCTTTTATTGACTGTTGGGTTATCTATATAGTCGAAGCTGAGGGTTGGTATCCTTGGGTGTTCTTGGGTTTGTGATTTTTGGTTGAAACTTTGACTAATTTCATGAGCTATTACTGTATTGAATTGTTCTGTGTTGAATTTGGGCTAAAGTTATTTGGAAGACTCTGATCTTATTGACTGTTGTCCTGGATGATTGTGGGTTGTACAATTTGTAGTAAAATCTGGATCTTGGGTTTTTTTGCTGGATTCCGTACTTAGTGGATTGATTTCTGGGTATTAGAATTTCAGCCTTGTTGCTTCTAATTTTTCACTACTGCAGTATGGGTAAAAAGAAAGAACAGGTGCTCTATCCAATTTCGGAGCAACCGTCAGTAGTTCCTACACGATGTTCTAGTCGCCTGTAGTCTCTTCCAGGCTCTGGTAGAAGCTTTACAGGAGCCGGATCATCCTCAACAGTCCCAATTGATAGTCCAGATGTTCAGGATCCAAATGATCCTCTTAATGATGTTGATCGAGTAACTGAGGCTTTGATAGAAGAGTCTTCATCAGAATCTGATGCACCTCCTTCGCCTCATTCAGTCCCACAGCCGGTCCCTCCTCTAGCTTCGAGAAAGCGCTACAAGATGAAATGCAACAAATCGATACGACCATCTAGAGTTCATCCTAGGGCCCGACTGCCAGTGGATAAATCTATCTCTTTCCGATTCTTTACTTCAGCTGCTGAGTAGAAATGGAGTCACTTATCAGACACTGGGGTCGTGATGGATCGAACTATTAATCTGGATGAATTTTGAAATCAGGGTCTACACACTTTTCTTACCGAACGCTCCTTGCTTCATGCCTCCTTGCTTCCTCAGCATTATGACTCTGTCTTGTCTATCTTGCCCATGCCAAGCTTCTCTATGCCATTGGAATGGGCGTTGACTTCAATCTTGGGCATCACATTATTGACTCCAGGTTGGCTATTGAGAGCTTGAATCAAGTATCTTGGAATTGTTCCTCTGATGAACATTTCACCAAGGATTTTTGGGCAACGAGTGGTGGACTTGCCATATGTTGCCTCGGGTCCTTCGGATGCTTCGGGTCCCTCTGTCGTCAATCCAAATGTTGCTTTATTCTCTGAGCTTGAGCGCATTGAAGGTTTTTTGCAAGCTACAACTGAAGCGGTTCGTCCATTGAAGCATCGACTTCTTTAGTTTTCGGGTGCTCCTTAATTTCCTTTTGTCATCTCTTGTCTCAAAAAGGGAGACAACCCACAGATAAGCAGTGTCTTTTTCCTTTTTAGTTGGACACATGTAATTTGTTTTTGCTTGTTGCTTGGCTTCGGTTCGTTTTTGGTTTGGAATCAGCTTATGGTGGCACATGTACTTGAATATTGAATTGAGGGGGAGCATTAACCGTTTATATATCTTTCAATGTTCAATTACTGCTTACTTGTGTGCTGGTTTAGCTGTTGAGACAAAAATGCCAAAAAAGGGGGAGATTGTTAGGATTTATTCTAAATATATCCTATCTTTATTTTTGGCATTTTTATTGGACATGGGAATTTCCATAATTTTTGAAGATGTGCCTTAATTGGTGATTGCATTCTTTTGGAATTGAATGGTGCTTGGGATTTGAATTGGAAATATAATCTTAATAAGCATAATTTTCGGTGTTGATAGCTTATCTGATATTGTCCTTGTTTGAAAAGGAATCTTTGAACAAAAACCTAGTGATAGTGCGTGCTTGATTTAGATTCTGCAGCCTACGTTAAATTGTAGTGGAGGGTTGGTGGCTGCGCATATGAGCTCTTGAACATACAACATAATTCTTGATTTCTTGGGTGACTTTTGGCTGGTGCTCTGTTTCTACTTTTATCCTTTGTTTGAGCTGATTGCGTGAGTCTTTTTGGAGCATCTCTGTTTCAATATTTTTTATCTCTATCAAGCAGTCTAGGTATTATGCGAAGTTGCTGATTTTGCTAGATCCTTGAAGTTGATTAATGATTGCGACACAAAGAAGACTTAGTCACTAATGAGTGCATATATTAATGGTGCAGCAACTTGGCTATTTCGGTGAAGAATTTCAGATCTGGAAATTGTTGTTTTCTTGTTTTATTTGTTTTTGCTTTTGAGAAAAAATAGTTAGGAAAACCTTCGGACGAGGTTAATGATAAGTCAAAATGACGTTAATAATAATTTTGATGATAAACAAATAAATGAACGAGTGAAAAGCAGATGGAAGAAAAGCCAAGAACAGAATATAGACGGAAGCAAGTAATCAGAAAACAGACGAAAGCCAGAAGAGAAAAAGAAAGCAGACAAAGAAAAGTAGACGGAAGCAGAATACAGACTGAAGCAAAGGAAAAACAGACGAAGGCATAATACAAACGGAAGAAGAGAATTATAAAATACAGACGGAAGCCAAATGCAGACGGAAGCAGAAAGCAGACGGAAGCATTAGCTTGAGTCAGTTATAGGACTCAACTGAATAATCATTTCTTTAAAGATTCAAGAAGCAGTTAAAGAAGAGACTATAAATATGAGTCGAAGACAAAGACTGCAATAGATTTTGCAAATTCAACTATTGAACTATTGAGAGAGATTATCGTGCGAACGTTGTTAGAGTTACATTTACTGTAATAAGCTCGATATTGTTTCAATATTGAAAGTGCTACAGATAGCCTGGAGAGGCTAAGTGTAAAAGAATACTGACTGTACAGAGACCTGAAGAGGCTCAGCGAAAAGAATACTTGTAACGTTTGAGAAATAGTGA
>JAOSBM010144440.1:0-13799 GCA_027568955.1 Erythroxylum tenue | reverse complement strand
CTAAATTAACTTTCATTCAATATACGAAAAAACACATGACAATAGTTGCAAAAATACCTCCACCAAAGGACACGATAACAATGGCCGAAAAAGACAACTCCAACGAGTAGAAAAGGAGTCCACAACAGAGAAACCGGAGAGAAGAAAACCGAAAGCTGAAGACGCAGGAAGAAGGAAGAAGGAAGAAGAAAATGCAGAGGAGGGAGATGTCGAGTGAGCTGATATTTAAAAAGAATTTACCAACGGAATTACCGACGGAAATTTCCGTAGGTAAATTCAAAAATTTTTCATTCCGCCAATATTTTCCGCCTTTTTAGCGACGGAACGAAACCTTCGCTAAATCCCTCCAAATGTAGCGACAGTGTATTTTCCATAGGTAAATTCAAAAAAATTTTATTCCGCCAATATTTTCCGCCTTTTTAGCGACGGAACGAAAATTTCCGTCGCTAAATCCCTCCAAATGTAGCGACGGTATATTTTCCGTCGCTAATGTCCGTTGCAAATTTTGCCGCGATGAATTCCTTCCAAATTTAGCGACGGTATATGTGCTGTCGGTAATTGTTCGTCGCTAACTTATAGTAATTACCGACGGCTATATTTTTCCGTCGCTAATTTCTGTCGCAATTTTTTCCGCGAAGAACTCCCTCCAAATTTAGCGACGAGTATTACTACCGTTGATAAATTAATCGATTTTAGCAATGAAAATATGCTTTCTGTCGCTAATTTCCAACGGTTTATTTTCCGTCGCTAAATTTCCGTTGCTAATCCACATTTTTCTTGTAGTGATTGAAAGCTTCAAACATGATTAGGTAGTAATACTTGCCCATCACTAGCAATTCTTCTCTCTTGTATTGAATACTTGAAACAACGCTTTAATTTATTTTTTCATTTTCGCGTGTAGTAATTAGAAATTGAAGTTATGTCAGTCCATTAAATGTCGCCGTAGATTTCTTCATCTAGTTATTAACTGAGTTTTTTTTTTACGAAAGTTATTAAATGAGTTTATTTATTGAACTATATATCAAAACTAAGATATGGCCATATAATGCATATTGCTAACTGACTATGGAAAACGAATCCTTAATATTAAGTTGAAATTCTGGTTTCAATATATGAATAATGTGTAAGTAAAATATAAATTTAGAATAATACTTTATTTAAACCTTTATAATTAATTCAAATATTACTAACTTTAATTTTGATTAATTGATCCATTAAACTTGTAAATAATAACAATACATACCATTTAGAGAAATGGATATAAATTGTGATATTTTATCAAAAATTTTAAATTAAGAATGTTTGATTGAACTCAAATATAAATATAAAGATAAATTATTTAATTTTTATATGAATCAAGTTAATTGATTATATGTTTTTCTTACATGAGGCAACTTAATTTATGGTTGAATGAGAATTTTTTATAATAATTAATCATCATGGAATTGTGATGTTTGTATTTTGTCATGTTACTTTCGCATGGTTATTTGGTTCAAATTTATTTATGTTTTATGTTGAATTTTTTTTTATGTTAGACATGATCAATAATTATAATTTGTTAGAAAGGATTATTAAATGTCATGGGTTGAGAAGTATTATCTTAATTTAAACTTGTAAACTTTAGTTAGAGAAACTATAGCTACTCTTAAACTTTTGGCATATCTTGCATGTCTTGTTTGACGTTGATTTCCCCTATCTCGAGCTTACGTCTATTCTGCAGCTAATATTTTTTACCCTCCTTCCTTTGTTGGCATTTATTTTTTCTAATGTGCTAATCTTTCTTCTATTGTGTTTGTGTCTCTTCCCTCTAGTCCTAATTCCTAGTTCTTTCTATGTCTCCATTAGCTTGGTTCTCCCTTATTTTTTGCTACTCTCCTTATCTATGCTAAGTTTTCTCTTCACCCATATCCATTTTCATCTTGCTTCTCTATAGTTTGCCCTCCTCCTTCCTCTTCCATTTTCCTTCATTTCATACACATTTATTTACTTTTGTGCAATGGTTTTTCAATAATGTTTATGTTTTATTTCCTTTTGTCTTTTTTGTATCTAAATGTTAAGCTTTGTGCCCCTGACCTCTACAGAATTCTCTTTCCTTACCCATAACCCATCTTTTCTACCCCCCTAACTGTACTTCATCCCTTCTTGTCATAATTCTCCCCTTGCGTTCTAATCCTTCAACAACTACTTCCTCTTTCACATTTACTAATAAGCGTTCTTGGCTGCATGTATTAGGTCACGTATTGCCATCTTTGAAACTTCACTATTATCCTTCCAAGCTTTCAGATGACAGCTGAATAGTGACCCCTCCAATTGATATTTTGATAGAGGGAGCTTCCTAATTGGATATGAAATTGCTTAGTTTTTCTAAGATAAAGAACTTTCCTTACTTGTGATGAATGTATAGGCCCAACATAATTATAAGCACATGGATTAAGAGATGTCTTGGTAAATGAAGATAATCTATTTAATTTTTTATTTGATATAGTAGCTTAAACATAAAGGCTCATTAAAACTGGGTCAACTAGTACATAAATCAATGTTACTATAAACTCTTAGTACATCAAATTTGATTACTTTGATCTATATTTGTCAACTGCTAACCGATATATGTCGACTAATCCCCTAATTAGATATCATTTTAACAACTTCAAATGTTTAGAATTAAATTTATTCAATATAACTATGGTTTAAACACTTTGTAAAAATTTCCTTAAAGTGTGTTTGAAAGATCAAGATGCTTTTCTATTAAAACCAAAAGCTACAATGCCTCTTAATGAAAGAAAAGACTCATGCAATAGAGTGATAAAAATATTTATATATGGTAAGTCTTTTAGAACATCAAAGTGATTAAATAAGAGTACAATTAACATTATAGACAAATTAATGATCTCAATGTTCCTTGTCCTTCTTTCTTTCTTGACTTGGTCTTCACTTTGTAAGTTGGAAACTTCATCTCTTCGTTTGTCAACTTTACGGAGATTCTTCTTGAGTTATGCACGATTTCTTCTTGTTCTTATAAAGCTTCTAATAAAAATAATAAACCTATTAATATTATTTATTTTTTAAAACATCGATTGGATTTAAAAATCACTCATAAATTAAAAATATTTTATTTAATTTTAAAAACAATTTTCTTTAAATTTAAAATGTAGTTTTCTAATTAAATAAGAGCTATTTTTAATTATATTAGAAATAGTTTTCTAATTTGATTAGAATGTCTTATAAAAATTTGAGAAAGGCATTTTTTCTTTAATTATAACAAGTAAGAAGTATAATTTATTAAATCTAATTTTTAATTAATTATATTAAAGGATTCAAGATATTTAGAAATAGTTTTCTAATTTGATTAGAATGTCTTATAAAAATTTGAGAAAGGTATTTTTCCTGATCTATAATAAGAAAGAAGTATAATTTATCAAAAATTATCTTGAATTAGTTATATTAAAGGATAATTTTCAAGTGAATTTGAGAATTATTTTCAAATCAAAATAAATATCTAATTAGAACAAGAATTTAATTCATTTAGGAACCCATCTAATTTAATTATTCAAAAATTTGAACATATTATTTTAGATTACGAAGATAATAATTATAATTAAACAAGGCTTGGCATTTTATCAATATAATTTGGTTTTATTTGTGGACATTGCATGTTTTATATGGTTAATATAATTTGGATTATTATTGAATTGCATGTTTCTCTAGCTTCATGTGGAGTGAAATTTTGAAATTGTGGGTTTTTGCACCAACTCCTAAAGAGTGGTTTAGGGTTTTTTTGGCTTCCCCAATTACAAAACTTGGTTAAAAAGGATCAAATTATTCTCATAATTGCTCTTAGAAATATGGTCTATTACTAAGAGGTGGTGCTAGGAATAACATATAAGATTCTAACTAGAATTTTCACTTAATAGATCCAGTAGTCAAATGAGATATGACTAATAAAGTCGTTATCTACCTTATCTAATATATTTTTTTTAGCTAACTCAAGATCTAATAAATTTGAATAAGACCCTAGCCTATTAAAGAAATTAGAGTAATCTTTCCACAATAGTTGTAAGAGATATTGTTTCAAATAAAATAGTAAAAGTAACTGAATATATCATTAAAATCCTAATCTTATTTAATTGACATGGCATATAACTTTTTTAAAAGCTAAATAAAATTATAGACAAAAAGTTTAAATATACAAGAGCAAGACTATGTTTAATGGGTCCAAATAATGTAGTGAAAATCTATCAACTTTAGTTAGCTAGTTAAGTTAATTATAAGCATAATCTAGATCTCATTCCATAAAAAAATTCATAGATGATATTCCTAGGAAAAATGTTAGTTTCATCCTTAGTAGTAGCTTGCTTTTATTTGACACAATGTATATCTCATTGATTCCAAACAAGAATTATTCCTTTCCTTCCATATATGGTGTATAAGCATCCCAAAAGCTAACCTATATATCTTCATGTCACCTTTACTCTTTTATCTTATGTTCCCTACCTAGGCTAGTATATTCATCCAACATGTAGTGTGGAATTCCAACCATATTACAATTTGAAGAGAATTCCATATAGCAAATGAAAATCCACAGTTAAAAAATAAATGATCATATGTTTCTAGTTCTAACTTGTATAGGCTATAGTTTAGGTCTTCAATATGGAACTTAAGTCTATCTCTAGCACCTAATGTCATGGAAATGACAAGCCATAGAATGAAGGAGTATGATGGAGTAATGTAAGAGTCCCATACTAGTTTGTGTCAAGGGCTTATAGTTAAGGTACCCATTAGAAGTTTCCTGCATGAAGAAATAATGAAACTCCCCAACTTATTTTGTATGGGGAGGAGGAGCAGATGTTATAGTCTAGCATATGCTTGAGTATATCATGGATCCCCTAGATGATTGGAATGGCCAATGCCATCTCCCATCTTTGATTAATTTCCTTATCATAACATTTGTTGGCACAATTGCTCTTAGGTTAGAGAATTCTTTAAGTTGGTATAGGGCACTAAATATATGTCAGTTTTCAAACAAAAAATATGATGTTTTTCTATTCCCAATCTTATGTTTCAACTGAGACTGCATATTGGTCCTGGTTTTGAAAATTTGTTGGAAGGTTTAAGAGAAAGCTTATTGACTCTATAAGGTCTAAATGCTCTCATAGTTTAAATGGAAAGTGTGAATCCAAATTACCCATAAACTTTCCTTTTGCTTATAGATTATTCATAATATTTTGGACATTAAGACTTTGAATAATTTTTTTTATAGAGATCATTCCAAGTCCTCCTTATTCCTTTAGGGTACAAAGCATGCTTCATTTGACATTTGGAACCTTTATATTGCCTCTAGCTTTACCCCAGATGAATTCCTTAATAGCTTTGTCAATTTCTTTCATGATGCGCTTATGTAAAGCGGTATATAAAAATTATTATACATAGAGGTTACTTAGTATTGAAATGGCTAACTATAACTTGCCTCTGTATGAGAGAAATCTGTTACACTAGGAATTAAATCTCCTTTATACAGAGAACAACATTGGGAAACAGTTAGTTGCACTTTGTCTTTTAAAGGATATACGATTCCTTAGGTATTTAAAAGGAAGTTCCTTAATACCCAACTCCCGTGAGGAAGGAAGCAGTCTCTCAATTAGAGTGGGATTGACAAAAATATACATGGATCTTTTCGTTAGATTAAACCATAAATTTGAGACAACTTTAAAGTCCTTTAAGGGACTGATTTCTATAAATCTTGTATCTACCCCACAGAGCATTAGAAGGTCTTCTATAAAGGAGATTTAGGAGATGCCTAGTTTGCCACATCTGTGAAGGAATCTAAACTTGTAATTCTATAGAGGACTTGCATATTTATTGCAAGAAGATAAGGGAAGCCTTATGCTCCTTTAAAGAGTTATATAGGCTCCCTATTGATAGTAATTAAGTAAGATGTAGTAGTGATGCAAGTCTTGATCCAACCAATAAACTTATTAGGATATCCAATAACTTATAGAGTGTTCAGAAGGAAGTCCCAATACACAAAATTAAATGATTTTTAAAAGTCAATTTACAAAGTATAATTATTAATTCTTTTGGTTGCATAGCCCCTAAATATTTCTTGGGCAGTTATTATATTGTCAGGATTTTTCTTGCCACTAACGTAAGCCCTTAATAAGGGTAAATGAGCTTAGGAAGTGTTTTCTTCAACTTGTTAGCTAGAATCTTAGAAATTAATATATAAATAACATTGAAACAAGCTATTGGTTCATAATCATTGAATTATGAGGGACTAATTGATTTAGGAACCAAGAGAATGAAAGTTTCATTGTGCTTAAGAAGGAGCTTATCATTCTTAAAGAATTCCTTCACTGTTTCTGCTACCAAGCTTCTAGTCTACTCCCAAGTAGTTTGAAAAAGCCTTACATTGAAGCCATCTAGTCCTAGAGCCCTATTAGGAGAGGGTGAAAATAAAAAATATTTGATGTCTTGTGAAGTTACTTCCTTTATTAGTATGAACATCTAATCATAAGGTACTAAAGTACTGAGGTTATCTACCAGGTGTTGGGGCAGTTCATTAGTCTAATTACTTGTTCCTCAAATATTATTTAAGTGCTCCCCATTTAGTTCCTTAAGTTCCTACTGATCATTCACCATATTGCCCCTCATATCAATAAAAGCTAGGAATTATTCCTTTTTCTTTGTATCACATTAAGAAAAAATTTAGTGTTTTTTTCCTCCTTAAATCAATCAAATCTTGGCTTTTTGTATAAGCTATGAGGTGTATGTCTTCAGAGCATTCAAGTACTTCTTTAGTTATTCTAGCTCCACCAATTTAAGATAAGGATCTATAGAGTTTCTTGTGCACTATTCAGTTGATCAAAATCATTTCTCTTCTTATATATAAAAGGATCAATGGCTTTTTTTCATTAGTCTCGCACATCTAATTTTGATCACTTTTAAGAACTAAGTGTTAAGTTAAGAAGACTTCACTTCTTCTATCGATTTTGATGAAAGTCAAATAATAATAATAATATTAGAAGTGTGTGAACTATTTTGATCAATTTGTTAAGTGCGCAGATAAATATAAGTGGCACAAATCATCAAATCAAGACGATACTTAAGTAAAAGTTGAATAAGACAAAGCCTCTAAGATGGATCAGACGAAGTGATTAAGTCTAAGACACTAGACAAAGCATACGAATATAAGCAAGATGATGTAATTGAAGAATGGACTAGAACGTCAGTTAGTTGGAGTTGGTTACAGGACTTAACTAATAACAGACTTTAGAAGACTCTACAAGCAGATTTCTCAAAGAAGACCGTTAGAAATTTAGGTTATAAATATTAGTTATAGTCGTAAACTTAAAAAAAAGGGGGAGAATTCTAAATGTACAAAACATACTTAGAGAAATTATATGCTCAAGTGCTCACGCTGTGAAAAATATTCTGAGAGAAAAGAAAGAAAGAAAGAAAGAGAGCAAATACATATGAAGGCACAAATTAGGTGAAAGAATCCAAGATTGGTATTCTTGTTCGTCAGTATGAGCTGTTCAAAATGAAAGATGATGGGACTATTGATAAGATGTTTGGAAGATTCCAAACAATTATTAATGGACTTAAAATTCTAGGGAGAATCTACGATAGTCAAGATCATGCCAGAAAGATTCTCAAAAGTCTTCCAAAAAGATGGAGACCGAAAGTAACAGCAATCTAAGAGGCCAAGGATTAAGCAAGCTAAAGCTACACAAATTGCTTGGTTAACTGAAAATCCATGAAGTAGAGCTTGATGCAGAAGATAAACCTAAAAGGGATAAATCTACTGCATTGAAGGCTGGTCAGAAGAATCAAAAGATGTAGAAAATTAGAAGCACATCTTCAAAAGCATTAAAGATTGAAGAAATCAAGAATGATGATGCTAGTGAATCTGATCAAGATTCAATTGAAGATGAAGATGAGCTATCCTTCATTTCAAGAAAGATTAGAAGGATATGGAAAAATAAATCAAGGGGAAATAAAGACTTCTTTTTCAAAAAGAATAGTGAAGACAATTCGAAGAATGAGAAAAGTTCTATCGTCTGCTATGAGTGTAATAAACCAGAACATTACAAGTCCGAATCTTCGTTGCTCAAAAGAAAACAAAAGAAAAGCCAAGAAAACGAAAATAGCATGATGGCAACATGGGAAGATCTGGATTCTTCTGAATCTGAATCCGACTCAGAAACATCAGAACAAGAAAATATATGCTTGGTAGCAGAAATGGAAAGCGATGATGAGGTAATTTCTAACTTTGATGATCTTCAGGTGCTTATTTAGAGTTGTTAGAAGATTCACATGTTATCTTAAAACAATATAGGCTATTGAAAAAGAAATTGGTTGAAAATTTAAAGAACACAAAACTCTTAGAAGAAGAAAATGTCTGCCTTAAGAAACAAGTAGACGATATGAAAAAGAAAGTAACTGTAGATAGTTTTGAGGAAATTAATCAACTAAAACAAAATATTAATAGTCTTTCAGCAGATTTATCGAAATTTACAGAAAATACAAAAAGGATGAATGACATGATTGGAAGTTATAGACATCTAAATGATAAAAGCGGTTTAGGCTTTAATGATAGAAATAATATTCATAATAGTAATGTTCTTCATAATAGGAATTTTGTTCCTAATAGAAAGAAAAAAAACAATATTCTTATTAGTATTCAAAGAAAAATTATAAGACTAATCCCAAAGGACCCAAGAAAATATGGGTACCTAAGAAGGATATAATATATACCGCAGATCTCCTTAATTGGAAGAAGAAACCATCACCAATGGTACTTGGATAGTGGCTGCTCGCTACATATGACAGGTGGAAGGTCTATGTTCTTAGACCTCCAACATAAGCAAGGAGGATCGGAAACTTTTGGAGACAACCAGCAGAGCAAAATAGTTGGGATCGGCAAAATTGGTAAAGATTCCTTTTCATCTAGTGATAATGTTTTGCTAGTTAATGGCTTAAAGCATAATCTAATCAGTATAAGTCAATTATGTGATTCTAGTTTCGAAGTATCCTTTAAGCAAAATTCTTGTATAGCCAAAAACAAGGACAGTTCCATATTTTTTTTCTGCTAAGAGACAAAATAACCTTTATAAAATTAACTTAGACGATTTGAAAAGTCAAAATATTTCACACTTTATATCAAAAGATGATGAAAAATTGATTTGGCACAAAAAGCTAGGTCATGTTAGCTTTAAACATATTTCCAAGTTAGTTAGACATGATTTGGTAAGAGGTTTACCAAAGATATGTTTTAACAAAGATTTCTTTTGTGAGAGTTGTCAAAAAGGAAAATAAGTTAAAACATCTTTTTCGTCTAAGAATATTATAACTTCATCTAGACCTGTAGAGCTGTTACATAAAGATTTGTTTGTTCCAACCAGAACACCAAGTCTAGGTGGAAAGAAGTATGGCCTCGTAATTGTTGATGACTTTAATAGATTTTGTTGGATATTGTTTTTTATCACATAAACATGAAACTCTTAAATGCTTTAAAGTTTTATCCAAAAAGTTACGAAATGAAAAAGAAATTTCTATTACCTGAATTAGGAGTGGTCATAGTGGAGAATTTGAAAATGAAAAATTCAAAATGTTTTGTGAAGAGAATGGATTTTTTCATAATTTTTCTACTCCTAGAACTCCTCAACAAAATGGAGTTATAGAGAGAAAGAATAGAACGATTCAGGAAATGGCAAGGACTATGCTATGTGAAATGAATCTTCCTAAATACTTCTGGGCAGAAGCTATAAGTATAACTTGTTATATTCAAAATAGAGTATTTTTGCGACATGTTTTAAATAAAACTCCATATGAATTATGAAAGGGAAGAAAGCCAAATATTTCTTACTTGGTTGCAAATGCACTATTCTGAATACAAAAGAAAACTTGGATAAATTTGATTCTAAGATCAATTCAGAAATGTTTCCTAAGTTATTCAATTACTTCTAAAGCTTATAGAGTTTATAATCTTGTTTCTAAATCTGTTGAAGAGTCCATGCATGTAAAATTTGATGATGATTCTCATTTAGATAAAAGAGACGATTCTGATGATGAAACTCTATCTACTCCTTTAGTTAATAACCTAGATGATTCACCACCAGACGATCCATCTGATAAACTAGTAGATATTTATGAAAATATTAGCTTAAGAAAAGACTGGGAATATAAATCTTCTCAACCAGAAAACTTGATTATAGGAGAAACATCAGAAGGAGTGAGAACTATATCAAAATTTAGAAGAGAGGCCAATGTAGCATTTTTTTATGAATTAGAACCTAAGAAAATTGACGAAGCTCTTCAAGATGAAGCTTGGATTTTAGCTATGCAAGAGGAGTTAAATCAATTTACAAGGAATAAAGTTTGGTCTTTAGTCCTTAAACCATCCAATAAATCTATTATAGGAACTAGATGGGTATTCAAAAATAAACTAGACGAATCAGGAAAAGTAACCCACAATAAAGCTAGATTAGTAGCTCAAGGCTATAATCAACAAGAAGGAATAGACTATAATGAAACATATGCTCCTGTAGCTAGACTAGAAGCTATTAGGAATTTGCTTGCATATGTTATTTTTCATAATATAAAACTGTTTCAAATGGATGTGAAAAGTGCATTTTTGAATGGTTTTATAGACGAAGAAGTTTATATAAAAACAAACCCCAGGTTTTGAAGACATTGATAAACCAGATTATGTGTATAAACTTTATAAAGCTTTGTATGGATTAAAACAAGCACCTTGTGCGGTATGATCGTCTGAGTTTTTCTTTGATTAAAAATGACTTTATTAGAGGTCAAGTAGATAAAACATTACTTAGGAAACATATTTAAAATGATTTTATTGTTGTACAAATATATGTAGACGATATAGTCTTTGGTACAACTTCTAAAAAATTATGTGCGAATTTGAAAATCTTATGAAAAGTGAATTTGAAATGAGTATGATGGGTGAATTAAAGTTCTTTCTTGGTTTACAAATTAAACAAACTGTTGTTCATCAACAAAAGTATATCAAAGAACTTTTATTCAATTATAAATGGAAAATGTTAAACCAATGTGAACTCCTATGCATCCTTCAATCATCTTAACTAAGGATAAAGTTTGTAAGAAGATTGATCAAACTATTTTCAGAGGAATTATTGGTTCTTTGCTTTACCTAACTGCAAGTAGACCTGATATAATGTTTAGTGTTTGTTTATGTGCAAGATTTCAGGCAGATCCTAGAGAATCTCATTATAATGTTGTTAAAAGAATATTGAGATACTTCGTAGGTTCTACTAATCTTTGCTTAATATATGAGAAAGATAAAGATTTCAGGTTAATTGGCTACTGTGATACTGATTATGCTAGAGATAGGATTGATAGAAAGAGTACAAGTAGAGGTTGTCACTTTTTTAGTCATAATCTAATTTCTTGGTCAAGCAAGAGGCAAAGTTCAGTTGCTTTATCTACTACAGAAACTAAATACATGTCAACTGCAAGCTATTTTTCACAGATGTTATGGATAAAGTATCAGTTAGAAGATTATTCTATCTAAGAAGATCAGATTCCAATCTTCTGTGACAACACAAGTGCTATTAATCTCTCAAAGAATTCAATACAACACTCAAAGGCAAAGCATATTGAAGTTAGACATCATTTTATAAGAGACTATGTACAGAGAAGGATCATCAATCTACAATTTGTTGAGACGAATCAATAATGGGTAGATATCTTCACCAAACCCTTAAATGAAGATATATTCAAGGGAATTAGACGAAACATGAATATGGTGATGTTAACTAACCATTCTTCTGAAACTTCATGATCTAGACGATTAGTCCAGAAGAAGCTGAAAAGTCGTAAGTTTTCAGATTAAATAGTAACGGTAACTTTCACTTGGTAGTTTCAATTTTATGATTACCGGTGGATCAGTTAAAAATGTTACAAACGGTAACTTTTAAGAATGTACATAAAAAGAAATCATCTCAAAATCTGCAACACCTTACACTCTAGAATTTTCTTGAAAAACTTCGAAACCGACTTGTTCAATGTGCTCTCAACAAAGATGATCCAATCCTCTGTTCTAAACATCAAATCCTTCTCATTTCATTTTATATCTCTCTCAATTTGTTCTATATACTAACCTCACTTCTTTAAGAGAAATACATTTCTGTGTTTAGTGTTTATCTTTTATAGATTAAATGCTGAAATCTCTTGTCTATAGAAGACTCATTGATTTCACATCCCTGAAGAATGATCGGAAGAATATTGAACCTGAGATTGAAGCAATTGGATGGAAGAATTTCTTCAACATCTGAGAGATGGTGTATCTGAATGAAATATATGAGTTCTAGAAGAATGCGAAGGTGGTAGACAACACCTTCGTATCGATGGTAGATGGGTTGTCAGAAATAATCACACAAGATTCTATTGTGAAGGCTATTGGGTGTCCAAATGAAGGAGCAGAATTGTTCAACATTACAGATTGGATAGCTCAAAGTCAGATAGACGAAGTTGACATCAATTGACAACTATATGGATCCAATAATCCAGGAGTCAAGAAGTCTTCAACCCTCATTCTAAAGGCTAGGGTTCTTCACTCACTTCTTCTCTATTGTATCCTACTAAGAGCAGGATCAAAGGACGTGGTGACAATGAATGATGAACATTGTCTGTTTCATCTACTCACTCACCAACATGTTAATCTTCTGTTCTTGATTTTGAAGTACATGATAAAGGCTAGGGAGGATTATCATCTGAAGAGTGGTTCTTTACCTTAAGGTATGCTGTTAACAAGATTCTTCAAAGAATCTAGAATCCTACTTGATAGAGGAAACAGAGTAAAGATGAATGTTAAGAGTGTCATCAATGCCTCTAATATTCACAAAATGGGGATTAAGACTGAAGCCAAAGCAGATGTAGATTTCACACAAAAAGCATAGTCTAAGGGTGAGATTTCAATAAGACGAAGCAGGAAAGAACATGTTCTGTCTGAAATACAAGCAAAACCTCGATCGTCTAGAAGAATATTAGCAGACGTAAAGGTTGAACAATCATCCAATGAGCTGATATAAGCCAAGACATTTCCAAAAAAGAAGGAAAGGAAGGTTTAACAGCCAACTCACCAAGTATCTTTAAAGAGAAAGGCTGAGACTCTCCAATCACAAAAGACACAGACTATTGAAAAGTAGAAGAAGACATCGTCTGAACAGCAGCTAGTAACTTATAACCCTCCTCAACTGATAAAAAAAAGATTTGAAGATGAAGGTCATAGAAGAATCAACACCTGATCGAAACAGAGGTTCAATTATCATCAGAGAACCTTCTAAACAGAAAGTTAAGGCTCAGGTTGAACCTATAACAGTAAATGATCAGACAATAAATCTTCTAAGGCCTGAAGAACGAAGACTATATAGTATTCTGCGAGATGAAAAGGAAGAACCATATCCCTTTAAGATTACGAAAGATCCTTATATAATCTATCTAGTGACAAGCAGAACGATAATCAAGATTGTACCAGAAGTACAACCTAGATGTCCAGCACTGGTAGTCAGCAAAGAAAATGGAAAGAAGAAGAAGTTTCCAAAAGACAAGAAGACAGTCTCACAGAAGAAGAGAATCAAGTGTCCGGCTCAAGCAACCTTACAATCCGATTTGACTTCCGGCACAAATTCTACCACCTCTTGAATTCTGACTCAAGCAACCCTTACAATCTGATTTGACTTCCGGCACAAATCCTACCACAAGAGTGATTCTACTCTAATCACTCAACTCACAATAAGGATGATAGATAACTGAAGTAA
>JAOSBM010144425.1:0-13803 GCA_027568955.1 Erythroxylum tenue | reverse complement strand
GGTTACACTTTTATAATTGAACAATAAGCCATAAATGCTTCTTTTGAAAGATCGAAAATAAAGGATTTTAACTACTTTATACATGTTCATTTGTTGCATTTTGAATGCTTTAAGAATGTGCTACATGTTTATCTATGAATTACAATATTGGTTTATGGAAATGGTTTTGAAGGAATATTGATTTTTGATACGATGTTATGGTTATGAAATCAAGTTTTGAAAGAAATGTGCCATTTTGGGGCAACAAGTTTACAAGTTATGAACTATGTGTTATGTGGGTTTGTGGTGATCTCCTAAGTTAAGTCACGTGCACGTTGACCAAGTTAAAGGCTTCTCCTGCCTGCCCGCTAGTGGCATGGAGCTCCTTCATGGACTCTCATAAGTTCACGGCTGCACAAGACCATTATGTGGAAATGCATAGTACGTTCTATTTTGGATCCACCCAAACCATTCCGATGTGCTTATGTGCTCATGATGTGTATGATCAAGTTTGATGCATTCATGTTTTGTGACTTGTGAATTTGAATACACGACAGGCATTTTGAAAAACAAGTATTGTTATGATTCAATAAGATATTTTCTGAAACAAGTAAAAGTGTTTTCAAGGTTTCTGCTTATCTTTTTATTATAAACTGTTTCCCACGAGCTTTCAAGCTCACCCCTTCCTTTCCCCATCCTCAGGTGATAGCTAGAAGATCAGGTGATCAAGAGCCTAAAGGAATTGTTTCTTTTGCTATTTTTGTAGTTCTTGCAACTTTTGTGATTTGAGATTTCGGATTATGTTGTATTGTGGCTTGAGAGGCCATTATAGCTTTGTAAAACTCTTGTTTGAGGGTATGGAAATGGGAATGATGAAATTAGGTGTAAGTATTGTATTAAAGAGCGATGAAGGAAAAAAAATTTTTAGAGTGCTTGAGTAATGTAAGGATGGATTGAAGTAGTTCTTTTGTGTATGTTTATTTCGGATTCCCTTGTTAAAGGAAACAAGTGGAGGAATAGTTTTATTTTTAATGTTTGACTTTTGAGGGCACGCCACCCTTAAGTATTATGATATTTCGCAAGCGTTGGACTTCGGACTCTTTCGGTGTCCAATATTGAGTGGTATCAAAGCAAGAGTTGGGTTCCGAAAACGGGATCCAACATGCTTCATTCCTCCTTTGCTACCAGTTGCTTCACTCCTTTCTATTGCCACTAGCTACTCTGTGTGTGAGTGGAGAGTATAAGTTTAGTGGGGACTACAGCGTGAGTCATGGAGTAGAGCTGCTTTCTTCGTGATTTTAGGAGAGTTTTTGTCCACCTTTCACACTGCCTTGGTTCATGCACTCTCCACTGCTTTTCGTTCTTTTTTCCTCGTTTCACTCTGTTGACTCCTTGTATTAAACCATTTTGTTCCCACTCTTCTCATTCAAAATCACGGTCCCTCACTCTCTGCATCGCTACTGCTTCCTTGGCCTTTTATTCTCTCCATTCAATGTCCACATAGATATCCTCCACGCATAACCATGAATTTTCTTCTTTTGTCACCAGCTCTCACTTTTTGTTTCTCTCTATTTTATTGTCTGTCAGCTCACACTCACGTTGCTCTCTCCCTCTACGCCGTCACTTCCATTTATTTCTTTGTTCTTCATATTCAGTATGTCTCCAGCTGTCCTCTCTTTTCTCACACACAACCCTCCTTCTTATCTTCCAAAAACATTAACGCTTTTAGGTGGCTAAAACGCTAACGTTTTTATCCATCCAATATGTGCCTAAATTAAAAACAAATAGCTCTTAATTAGTGTAATTTAAATTAAAAACAAATAGCTTTTAATTAGTGTAATTTAAACATTAAATGGATAAGAGTTTAGCAAATTATGTATCTAAAATTAATATAAAAATGCCCATTAATGATTCTTGATCATCCCTTCTATAACTCCATGTGGGTATGCTTTTGTCACCACAAAAGGTCCTGACCATCTTGAGCGTAATTTCCCTAGAAACAATTTCAAACGAGAGTTAAATAACAAAACCTTTTGACCGGGTTTAAATTCTCGCCAAAGGATATGCTTGTCATGGAAAGCCTTAGTTCTCTCCTTGTATAAAGCATCTAGGAAAAATTCATCTAGCTCATTCAACTCCATTAGTCTCCTTTGTCCTACTTCCTTGAGATCATAGTTCAACTTCCGGACTGCACATAACGTTTTGTGCTCAATTTCAACCAAAAGATGGCAAGATTTCCCAAAGAGTAACCTATAAGGAGATATCCCTAAGGGAGTCTTATATACTGTCCTGTATGCCCAAAGAGCGTCATCAAGCTTCAATGCCCAATCATTTCTTGAGGTATTAACAGTTTTCTCCAAATTTTGCTTGATTTTTCTATTGAATACCTCAACTTGCCCACTAGTTTGAGGGCGGTATGTGATTTTAAACTTAAACTAACACCTATATTTAACCAAGAGAGATTTGAATTGATGGTTCTAAAATGTACTCCATTGTTATTGATTATAGCTCTTGGAGCACCAAACCTTGAGAATATATGCTTCTTTACAAATTTGACAACACTAGCTCCAGTGTTGTTTGACAAAGCTGTGGCCTCCACCCACTTGGATACATAATCAACCGCCACAAGGATGTATTCATTGCCGAAGGATACTGGAAATGGTCCCATAAAGTCCAGACCCCATACGTCAAAGAGTTCCATTTCTAGACTTCTTGATTAAGGCATCTCATGCTTTCTACCAATGTTCCCCGTCTGTTGACACTTATCACAAGTCATGATAAAAGTTTTAGCATCCTTAAAAAGAGTAGGCTAATAAAACCTAGATTGCAACACCTTGCTGCAGTTTTGTTCACCCCATGGTGTCCTCTATAAGGAGAAGCGTGACAATGATGCAGAACGGATCGCATCTCTTCATCAGGAGTACATCTTTTGACAACCCCATCGACACACCTTCTAAATAGCAACGGGTCTTCCCAAAAGTAATTCCTCACTTCAGACAAGAACTTCCATTTCTTATAGTATGAATAATCACCCGGCATAATGTTGGACACCAAGAAATTGACATGATCAGCAAACCAAGAAACATTTTCCTTAACAACCCACAAATTCCCATCAGGGAAGGTATCTTTAATCAATTTTTCTCCAGATTGTCTCCTTGCTCAAGTCGCGGAAGATGGTCAGCCACTGCATTTTTAGATCCCTTCTTATCTCTAATTTCTAAATCAAATTCGTGCAAAAGTAAAATCCATCTGATCAGTCTTGGTTTTGCATCTTTCTTTATAAGCAGGTATTTCAAAGCAAAGTGGTCAGTGTAAACAGTAACTTTGGAGCCAACAAGATAAGATCTAAATTTATCAAATGCAAAAACTATTGCAAGCAATTCTTTCTCTGTAGTAGCATAATTAATTTGGGCATCATTAAGAACTTTGCTAGCATAATAAATGACATGTAATTTCTTATCCTGTTTTTGCCCTAAAACAGGCCCAAGTGCATAGTCACTAGCATTACACATCAACTCAAAAGGGAGATTCCAATTCGATACGGCCATTATAGGAGTTGAGGTAACTTCCTTCTTCAACCTGTTGAAAGCATGAAGACATTCATCAGTAAATTCATAAGGACCTTCCTTTTGTAATGAAGTACACAATGGTTGAAAAATCTTGTAAAAATCCTTAATAAATCTGCAATAGAACCCGGTATGTCCAAGAAAACTCCTTATCGCTCTAACCGAATTGGGAGGTGGCAACTTGTTGATGACTTCAATTTTCGCTGGATCCACCTCTATTCCATTGTTAGGAATTTTATGGTCTAGGACGATTCCTTCTTGTACCATGAAGTGACACTTTTTCCAATTCAGTACGAGATTAGTTTCTTCACACCTTTGTAGAACCTGTTCTAGATTGAACAGATATGCATCAAAAGAAGGACCAAAAATGGAAAAATTGTCCACAAAAACCTCAATTATATTCTCTACCATGTCAGAGAATATGGACATCATGCAGCATTCAAAAGTGGCAGGAGCATTGCATAACCGAAAAGGCATCCTACGATACGCAAATGTAACATAGGGACAAGTGAAGGTGGCCTGATCCTCTGGGGCTATTGAAATTTGGTTATAACCTAAATAACCATTTAAAAAGCAATAATAATCATACCCCATTAATCTTTCCAACATTTGATCAATAAATGGGAGAGGGAAGTGATCTTTCCTAATTGTTGCATTTAACTTTTTGTAATCTATATAGACCCTTTACCCTGTCACAATCTTAGTGGAAATTAATTCAACCCTATCATTAGAAACAACAGTCATACCACCTTTCTTTGATACCACCCGCACAGAACTTATCCAAGAATTATCAGAGATAGGATAAATAATCCTGCATCCAGTAATTTAAGTACCTCAGATCGCATAACTTCCTTAACGTTATGATTAAGCCTCCTCTGATTTTCCACACTAGGTTTGTGGTTTTCTTCCATTAAAATCCTGTGAACACAAATAGAAGGGCTAATTCCCTTTATGTCAGCAATATTCCAAGCAATAGCCAATTTATGATCACGTAACACCCTCAATAACTTCTCTTTTTGAGACGAATCCAAAGAAGAAGAAATGATAATCAGATAAGTACTTAATTCTCCCAAGAATGCATATCTTAAATGAATTGGAAGTTGTTTAAGCTCAGGGTTCAGTGGGCTCTATGTGGAGGGTAACGATTTAGGTTTAGGAGGGCCCAATTCTTCAATTTGGGGTCTATACCTAAAACTACTACCTTGCAATCTATATGCATAGTCCACTAACTCATTTTCCAATTCATGTTCATCTATTCCTAAAGTTAGGCATGTTTCTAAAGCATAATCACACATTAGTTCAGGAATAGACTCAAATGTAAGAGAATCAATTACATCTATCCTATAGGTGATTTCATCGAAAAAGGGACCCCCTTAAAACCTTGAAAATGGTAAACACCTCTTTCTCATCACCCACTCTCAAAGATAGCTTACAATCTAGAACATCAATAAATGCTCCACCAGTGGCTAAGAATAGTCTTCCTAAAATTATAGGAACCTGCATATCAAACTCCATCTCAAGCAAAACAAAATCTGCTGGAATTATAAGCTTTCCAACTTTCACTAGTAAGTCCTCAACTATACCAATGGGAAATCGAATTGATCTTTCGGTGAGTTGTAATGAAATTGTAGTTGGTTTGTTTGGTTTGAGTGCGTATACTCTTCTTAAGACAGCCATTATCTTTTCAGTTGATTTGTTTGGTTTGAGTGTTGGTTGTGGCTATCTGTGCTCTCACTTGGAACCTAGCATAATGTCCTTTGCTACTTGTTTCTATTGATTGGTTCAGTGTTTTTAGTTCTTACTGCATTTCGGGTCTCTAGTCAAGAAGCTTGTTGTACTGCCCTTGAGTAACCTTTTTCTTCTTTGGAGTTTCCTTAGCTAGGGGGTCTTGTTCTCTGCTTTGTTGTGATGAGAGTTCTTCATCTCTCTAGCTTTGTACATACTTTCCTTTATTTTTTTTAAATTTCATTCTCTTACTGATTTAACAAAAAAAAGATTAATGCTTGCACCTAGGTCACATAAGCATTGAAAAACATTACATTCACCATAGTGACAAGTAATAGTAAAACTCCCTGGATCCTTTAACTTAAGGGGTAGTTTATTCTGTAAAATAGACCTACACTCCTCAATTAAGGCTATTGTACCAAAATTGTTGAGCTTCTTTTTGTTGGAGATGATTTCCTTTAAGAAATTGGTGTAAGCAGGCATCTCAACAAGAGCTTCGGTAAACAGAATGTTGATTTGGATTTTCTTAAAGAGGTCAAGGAATTTTTGAAAATTGGAATCATCATACTTCTTTTAACCCTTTGAGGATATAGTATGGGTAGTACAAAGGAAAATTATGAACTTGGTGAAGACTCTTTCTTTGACATTGTTTCTTTTGGCTCTTCACTTTCACCAAAATTCTCACTTTAAAGTCCTTAACTTCCTATTCTTTAGGACTTACACCCTCTACCAACTTACCACTTCTTAGAACAACTGCCATACAATCTTGCTTCGAATTCACTTGGGTATTGCTAGGCAGCTTCCCTTTACCTCTTTCCCTCACCTCTTTTGCCACTTGACTGATTTGTACCTCTAAATTCCTAATGGTAGCTGAATATTTTGCTTCATTGTATTCATGGCTTGAGAGCTAGCTTGAGCATTTTGATCCATCTTGCTCATAAGTTGAGAAAACTTATCTTTAAGTTGATCCACCTTTCTCTCCCACGGGGAAGGGAATTGTTGTGCGGTGCAGAAGATGGAGGAAATGAGTATTGTTGTTTTAGTAGTGCTTGGAACCCAGGTAGTCCCATTAGTTTTATAGTCCCTTGATTTTTTCACGAGAAGTTCAGATGAAACTTCCAACGTTCATTGTAAGTGTTCAAAAAGGGATCAAATCTCTGACCTTGTCTACCATTGTTTACATAGTTCACCTCTTCCTCTGTCAATGTTGCCTCAATGTTCATACAACCAGCTACTGTATGCCCAAATCTACCATAAAGAGTGCAAGGATCCTTACTAGACTTGTTGTCGTTCACCAACAAATTCAACTTCTTATTAATCTCGGCAACTTGGTAGGCCATGTCGAATTTAGAGCCCACTTTATTTAGAGTAACAGCTTTGCTCCTAGTCACCTTACAATGTGAATTCTCTGCAAATTTTTTGAAAATATTCTATAATTCTTGGGAACTCAGGTCACTAATATTCCCCCAATGTTCAAATCCACCACAGTTTGGTTATGATCAGTGAGACCATAGTAGAAGAACTGAGTCAACGAATATGTATCAAATCCATAGTGAGGGCATTGGTTGAGGAGGTCATTAAACCGTTCCTATGCTTCATGAAATTTTTTCCTTCTTTTTGTGAGAACCAATGTATCATCTTCCTGAGCTTGAGAGTTTTATGGGCTGGGTACAACTTCATCATGAAAGTCTCTATTTCCTTATCCTAAGTATCATTGGAATCTACCTCCAAACTCAACAACCAATTTCTTGCTAATCCCTTCTTACAATAAGGAAAACACCTTAGCCTTAACTCATCCTCAAACAATCCATACAATGAAAGAGTTTGAACTGTCGTGTAGAAATCTCTCATGAAAGTTAGAGCATCTTCACTCGACATCCCATTAAATTGTGGCAACATAGATAAGCAAATCTGCTTCAGCTCATAGTTCCTTGCCGCCTTAGTTAATCAAATGCAAGAGGGATTGCCAGCAATAAATGGCATTTAATAGTCTCGAATTCTTCTTATTGCAATATTCACAATCATCGGTTCAGCTTGATTCCCTCCATGGAATTGTTCATTCTCCACATCTTGTTCCTCATACAGATCTAGATTTTAATTATTGTTTGCCATCTCTCTTCTTCTTCGGGCGTTGTTCCTTGGACAAGTTCGTTCAATTTCAAGTTTTAACTTAATAAGTTGGTTGTTATTCAAATTTTTTAGATGCCTTAACTGCATACAGCTATTGAGATCAAAAAACAAAAGGGGTTTCAAAACTAATTAATGGAAGAAAACTTCAGGTAATAAAAAATGATAACTAGAATTAAAGGTAGCAAATTTAAATTAGTCCTCGATAACGGTGTCAAAAACTTGGTCGACAAAATCTACAAGTGCACAGATTCGTTCCTAATACTTACAAATTAAGTATTTCAAGGTCGTTCCTAATACTTACAAATTTGGAAAAGTTGTTTTCAAATATCAATTATAAATCATTTACTAATTAGCAAGAACGAACATGATTGGATTATTTAAAGTAGACGCGAATTCCATGCTCTAATTTCAATTGGAATATTAGATGACAAAAGGATTAATTTATACATTATAGTCATGCATAGACAGGCTAAGTTAAACTACTTTGACATTCCTAATATTTGGGTAGTGATGACATGCTGCTAGACGTCAATCATGATCTATGATTATAGATTGTTTAATTAGGGATTTAAAGATAAATTAAAATAATTTTTAATTTATCTTATTATAATTATGAATTATAATTAGAATTTATAATCATGACCAACTTATTAAGAACCTAATAGGTCACACAAAAAAAGGTTTATTAAGGAGAAAGTGAAATTTGAATTAAGTTGGACTTAATTGAGAAGTTTAAAAAACTTTGAGGATCAATATGTGATATTTGATCTTACAAAGATTAATTCATAATTATGACTAAAGTTTGACTTTAGTTGTAATTTTAATAAAATCCAAGAACATGAAAATTAAGATTTTTCATATAAAAGAAAATATTAGAAAAATTTGGAGCTAACACTTTTTACATTTTTCCTCTCAAATTATATTTGAGTTTTCTCTGAATAGATTTATAGATACCATTAGAGGTCGGACGATTGAACGGCTCAAGGATTGACGGATTCAAAGAAATAGGAAATTATAACAAGAAATCAAAACAGGTTAGTATAGCTTAGTCAATTTCTTATTTTATGTTTCTAATTAAATTTTGTTAAAGTTGATTCTATCAAAAAATTTAAATTCATTCCGCTACGTTTAGATTCGATCTTTAATTTGATAAGAAGGTCACGGTGTAGTTGAAGAACAACCCCTGGAATAGCATCTAATCTTTTTTTAATAACAACTTTGCAGTGATCAAACTCTTGTCTTTTTTATCATTCATTGCTTCAAAATTCTCTATTGAGGTTAGCACGAGATGGTTATGCTATTGGCTAAAAGATAACTTTCAGGGTGTAAGCACGAGTGGATGGTGTTAAGGAGTGAGTGATGTTAGCTCAGTAATAGTCTTGTGTAAGACTATTATACCTTGACAAAAGTTAATTAATTTAGGTGAGAGCTCCACAGACGTAAACTGTGTTAACAAATTTCGTATGTTGATTTATTTGTTGCACATTAAGTTTTTCTGATGGCGATTAAATTTTGGAAAATTTGTAGTTACTAATCCAGTTACTTTCTAATAAGTAATTGGTAGTGTCAGTTTGAAGCAACTACAGCATAGCATAAATCTTGCGGAAATACAACCTTAGGTTTTTCACTATTAATTCCTTTTCTCATAATAGATGGATTCAAATATGCTTCAATTCCTTTCACATTCTATTGCACTCACACATTGACTCCAAATTCAAATTGCAAACATTTCCAATTCTATAATACCACTTTCAAATTGGTCTCACTAAGCAATTGTAACATAATAAAAGTAATGTTATAAACAAAATAAAGTAATAATTAATTTTTAACAAGTAACAAAATGAAAAAATATATATACCTAAATTAAGTTTCTCTCTTTGAAGATTAGCAATAGGCATCCAAAAATCAGTTGAGGTATCCTTATAAACCTCCATTTTTTAACTTAGGAGATCTTTTATCATCTTAAGGACAATAATTGTTGTAATAGTTAATAATATTTTTCTATTAACTTTAGCTTCTTCTGTTTTTGTAAAACTTAGTCAGTCTGACATAGATACTAGAATTCAAAATGCCCTAGCTGTAAACAACAAAGAGCAAAGTTGCCTTTATAAGATAAGGTATGTACAAAGAAGGCTTATTTTTTAGATTGACCTTGATTGCTTCCTTTGTCCTCTCTATGACATCATAAAAACAACTTATTAGTGTCTTCTCACCACTATTAGTTAAAAGAAGTACTCTCACCAAAGGCTCACAAACTCGAACAACAAATTAACATTGAGACCAAAATTAGGGATGGCAACTGGGCTTGGACCCGACCTGACCCACCATGACTGGCCTAAAGTCAATAGGCTAGGCTTAGGTTGATCAAGTCTTGGGCTTAGATTTTTAAAAAAATTGGGCCTTGAGCTCGAGCTACCTAGGCTCAGCTTGGCCTAAAGCCTAACCTTATCACTTGTAAACATTTATTTCAACTCTTTGTTAATCAAAATGAAACACTAAAGTGATAATAAATTAGTTGCAAATCTTAGAATAACAGGAAGTCACAAATTCCTATCTTTGCTAAAATATTTTCTTATTAAATTTGAAACCTATGCAAGATTAGAGATAAACTTGATCACTTTTTTTTTCTTTCTGCATAGTCTCATCAATGATTAGAAAGTATTCAACATTTTCTATATTTTTAAACTTTAGTTCAATGCAATGTGCACACAAGGACTTTGTAATCTTCTTCTAGTTTCTTTGTAAGTATAATCATTGTTAGTAATAAACTGAATAATATTTTTTGGCCCAACTTCCTTCACAACTTCATCAAAAATCTAAAAAAGAGTATCAATATAGAAATGAGGCCAAATGCATCAATAGATTTTATTTTTCCAGCTACCACACATGATTGAAAACCAATAAATACCTTGTCATTTTTGTTTCATTCAAATAACTATTTAATTTATAAACAGAGTTTTTCAAAAGTTTACCTATGTAGTCATTAATTGAAGGAGTTTTATATTTTGGAATAAAAGAAATAATAACATCCATCATAGGCTAGTAATAATAAGACTGTGTAAGGGGTTTCATATATCACTCTAAATGTGTAACACCCCATTCCCAACTGACATATGCACGTGCATCCATCGAATACACGTGTACATGCTTGACAGAAATGACTTGTTAACTATCTCACCTTAACTATACATAACATGGCATCATACCCTAAACCATCAACCACACATTTTCTAAACTCAAAATGTTATCACATTAAGCAAAATCCATAATTTATATTGTTTCATACAACACAATACTACCCATGTTTTACAACATTATCCTATGAGCTTAAATAACTCAGTACATACCAAATACAATAAACATGAAAGAAATAACTAAGTCCCCAATATCAGCTGACCGACCTCTGAGCCAATTCTGATTGTAACAGTTGCACAAAATATGCTTCTACGGAGTCTTAGAAGCTAGGTCGTCTCACTTTCGAACCTGAAAAGCAATGGTGCAGTTTTGATGAGTTTTGCGAACTCAGTAGAGTAACCATCCTCGATGGTTCACTCATGTTACAAAATAAGATCAATTATAACATGTAATCATACAACTCAACTCCACTTAACAAGTATTAAACACTATCACAGATAAATCATTTCTCAGATACACAGTTCAAACATATAACAATATTCACACAGCTTTGCAAATCATTCAATGAATTCAAATTATATACGGATGCGACATGTATGAGACTCACATTCATTTTTATTTTGTTGTGGCTGTGTGCTTTTACAGTATCCCGAATTATCGGGCTCATTCAGTCAGTCAGTGACTCATTGATCACAACGAGCCATAGGCTCGAGCCACATATGCGGGAGCTTAAAATCAATAACAATATTGGTAGCCACATCAATCACAACTCCTTTATATTACATGCATTAGAATGAAGTGCATGCCACAATTCAATCACTTTCATTTGCATGTAATATAACAGTATATCAGTCACAGTATCAATCACAGTACCAATAGTGGTCATCGAACTAGGTCCAGCATTCAACCTTTCATTTGAGAATTAGAAATTCATTTAGGCAGACGCATTCACATTCAAGTAACACTTCCAATATCATTCTCATTCATCAAAACACCTCGGACAAATATTGTTCGGAATCCAGTACACAATCAACACAATTCAGTACAATTTAATAAGATCGCAATACAATTAAATAATGTACAAAACAATATGGTGAGACCATCCTAGGTTACTCACAATATGCTCCAAACAGTTATTGCCTTGAAGTTCCGACAATGTCTGGTGCTGTCGCTCAACACGCCCCTTTGTTCAGTTTTAATCCTAGCTTAAAAATCACTCTAAATCAGTACTCCAAAAATGCAGAATCATCACACATTCAAGATGGAATTAAATGACTTTCAGCTATGATGAACTCTTTAGCTATTTTGTGAAGGGTAAAAGCATGTATTTAGTGTGGTAATTTAGCATAACTTCAAGAAAAACACAAGAAGGGAGATAGAAGCAAGTTTCTGCGGAGAGATGAGAAGAAAAGAAGAATGAGTTAGGTTGAAACAATGCTGCAGAAACATTACACCTAAGGTGCTAGATGTCACCATATTATTTCAACACATGTCCTTAAACATGTAAGCCACTTATCCCTTACATAACAACACATATCCTTAAGCATGCAACACATATCCTTAAGCATGTAAGCCACTTATCCCTTACATAACAACACACGTCCTTAAGCATGTAAGCCACTTATCCCTTACATAAGCTACCAAATGTCACCTAATTACTAGTCCATTTGATACTCAATCATTTTTCCATTTGTCAATTAATTACTCATGCCAAATGTTGCTTATTTATCTATGCCATTTGTCACACAATGATTGATCCATTTGTCAATTAATTACTAGTCCAAATGTACTCCAAATTTTCAAAAATTTCCTAAAATTTACCAAAATTCTGAAACAATACTAATAGTTTCTAAATAAATTTTTAGCTCAAATAATTCATAATTCACATTTTAATTGTAATTTTTTTACAATCAAATAATTCACAATTCACATTTTAATTGTATTTTTTTTACAATTAATTATACCCAGAAAATGTCAATGAATGCATGTACAAATAATTGTAATGTGCAAGATCAATAGTGTCGTGTATGTATATGTCACATTATGCATAAGCATGAATTATGCCTCCTAGCTTCTCATTAATCTCTAATAAACACCATTTTAACCTTCATTCAAGTAACAGGATGTTACAATTTGCAATAAACTTAAGCTAATCAATCTTTGTTTTGTAGATGGCATCATCTTATTATCTATAGCAGATCCAAGTTCCACCTCAGTATTAATGAAAGAATTAAAAATATCCTAAGGAGTATCGGGGTTGTAGGTGAACTATTCCAAAAGTAAAATTCATCTCTCAAGAAGTGTAGTTGCCAGAATTCGTTTAATAACAACTATCATCGGTTTCAAGAAACAAAATCACCCAATGACATATCTTGGTATCCCCATCTGCACTCATAGAGTGAAAATAGGTGACTTCACTAGTCTTCTTGATAAAATTCAATCTAGAATCTCTTCTTGGAGTTCCAAACACCTTTCAATAATATAAGAGTCCAGCTTATTGCTTCAATACTCAATTCTATTAACATCTACTAGTTTGCTCATTTAGATTTTCCAAGTTTTATCTAAAAAACCATACATAAGTTATTCAACAACTTTCTTTAGTCTACAAGCATAGGAAGAACTCATAAAACCAAGATGAAATGGAGTGAGGCTTGCACTCACCTCACTCCAAAGAAACAAAGGGGTTAGGGATTAGCTCCATCTAAACCATGAGCACCAAATTGCTCACAAAAGACTTTAGAGTCTGATGCATGATATACAATCCCTTTAGTGCAAGTGGATTCTTATCTATTTCATCAATAATTGAAACATTTGGGAAATTGAATCCACATGCTTTCCCTCAACCACCCTAAAAGACATTTTGAAAATGAGAGACCAATTCAAATATAATTTTAAAGCATTGTTAGGGAATAGTGAATCTACTAGCTTCTAGCATGACAATTGGCTGTCAGTGGGTCAACTAATCAATATCAATGAAGTTACAAACCTTAGATCATCAATCCAACAAAATGCTTCAATCTCGACAGCCTTAGCTGACAAGAAAATTTTTCAGCACTCATCCTTACCCAAATCCCTTGTTGGCCCCTGAATTTTTTTTTAGTATTATTTATTTCAATTATTTATTTAAACATGATTAGATTAAATTAAGTTGGCATTAATTAGTGTAGTAGCATTGATTAAGTTAGGTGGTTTAAGTTAATGAATTAAATGGACTTAAATGTGTTAGTTGAAGAAATGGGCTTAAGTTGGAAGATCAAAGAGGGTTAGT